>OU611753.1:6905426-6965426 GCA_914767535.2 Dunaliella primolecta | reverse complement strand
AGGTCGGTGCGCTACTCGCACAAACAAGGACAAGTCTCTTCCATCCAAGTCTGCTCCCTCCTTGCCTGAGGGCGCCGCATTCGACCATGCTGCGCAGGTAAAGTGATTTTGGCTTTTTTTGCAATGTTGCTCCCCTGCCTTGAGATGCTTCTTACAATTGTGCAGGGAGGGAGCGCGTCCTTCCTATACCCCTTCGTTTCTGTGGTTTGCTCTTTTTGTTGCTGCAGCCAAGCGTGCTAAGCCATTTGTTTGCCTAAGTGCTTTTCAATGACATTGCAAAGAGGACCGGAAGAAGTATCAAGACTGATCGTTTCTTCTCTTACTCACGATTGCAGTTCTTCACAGTGAGCGATCTGCGCTTCAGGTGGGGTCCTCTCTGCCTGCATCCAGTTCTTCTTTGCAGGCGCTGCATAACAGTGCTTGGTGCCGCAAAACAGTGTTCTGGTCCATGCATAAAGTGCGGAGTGATGGATCTGATGTGTGCTGTATAACGGTGTTCTGGTCCATGCACAAAGTGGGAGTGATGGATCTGGTGTGTGCTACATAACAGTGTTCTGGTCCATGCACAAAGTGCGGGATGCTGGATCTGATGTGTGCTGCATAACAGTGTTCTGGTCCATGCATAAAGTGCGGAGTGCTGGATCTGATGTGTGCCTGCCATATGCTGAGTGGATCAGCCAGGAAATATGTTTCATGGCTCCTGGCCAATCGGTTTTCTTGACTGACATGGCCAAAATATGAGGCAAGGGCCTCATACACATACACACACGCGTGCAAGCACACACGAACAGCAAAATCAAGTTCTGTTTTCCTGCACAGGGCCTTGGTCGATGCCTGGCTTGCTGACGGAGTGGTCAAGCCTTGGGAGGGGCCAGTGGGCTTCCTAGGATCCGGTGGCGAGTTCAAATCCTTGAAGGAAGTGAGCCCAAAGTGCCCCACCCCCTACGTTGCCACCAATGGGATGCGCATGCTTGCAGTGCACATGGAGCAGCAGCTGCTGAGGCAGCATGGTGGCTTGGTGGAGGTGTGTGAGGTACACTCCCTTGCACAAATACTGTTCCAACTAACGAAGGCGCCCCATGCGGAGAGAGTGCCAAAAACAGGCTGTTTGGGGCCTCATATACACCCCCAGGGAACATGTGCTCAACAATGTTTTCAAGTTGCTGTATTTGATGCAATTGATGGATGCGTGATCATCGTCCACCGTGATGTGCACTGCTGTTTTACACCACCTTAACTGCAACTAGCACAGTGAACTTCCGTTTGTTCACACCAAGATCCTCTGTTCATCTGCACACCACACACAGCTTCAGTAACGCTGTCTGTCTCAGATGTGCTTCAGTGGACACATGCACATGTAAGCACTTGCACACACACACACAACACACAACACACACACAACATACACACACACGATAGGTCCGGCGACCCTGCTGGGTGTCCCAAATGGTCGCAGACCAAAATAGAGGCTGGCAGCTGCAAGGCGAGCGCAAGGACCAAGGGACCTTTGACGCAGTGGTGATTGCACACAACGGCAAATGTGCGAACCGGTGAGCGTAGGATAAAAGAGTGGGGTCACTGCTAGGCACAGGGCCTCTGTACACACTGGCATCAGTCTTCTGGTTTTCTTGGCTTGCTGCCTTTTACAGCAGACCATGAGTTGGAGCTGCACAGAGAGCTACCCTCTGTTATTGTCCTGGTCGGTTCCTGATCGGTTCCTGGATGCATCCGTGCTCCTCACAACAACAATCCAGTCATTCCTTAAGAGCCTCAGCACTTGGCATGTATTTTTAAAGCAAAGGCATCATTCCTTATGTTGCCTGAGCACTTAAAGACGCATTTTTCACACACATATACACACACGCTCGTGCAGGCTTGTCGGGCCCACTGGTGCGCCCCTTGTAGCCAAGCAGCTCATGGGGTTGAGGCTCAGTGCAATCTGGGCCGTCATGGTTGCTTTCAAACAGCCAGTCAATGCCGGCTTTGAAGGTAGGTGCAGGAGGGGAATGTGCAGTGGGAGGTACGCCCTTCATTTTGTGCAGGAAAGCTGAACGCCTCAGGGAGTAGGAGCACTTGCAACAACTGGGAAAGCAGCAAACGTTTGTAAGGAGGCATGCTTGCTTGTATGTATTCTTCCAGGCACTTCCCAAACCTTTCGGTGACTCTTTTCAGCCCCAGTTGAAGGGAAGAAAAGAGAAGACTGCACCAGCAAGAAGGCTGCCGCAGCTGATCAGCCTTTGGAATTGCCTGTGTGCAACTCTGCAGGGGCATTCATCCAGGGCAATGAGGTGCTCTCATGGGCAGGCAACAACACCAAGAAAATGGGGCTGCAGCAAGGAGCCACGGAATGCTGTAGGTGTTGCTTGAACTGGTACTGCCTTGCAATGCTGAGCCACACCAAGGAAACGGGGCTGCAGCAAGGGGCCTCAGAAAGCTGTTAGTGTTGCTTGAAGTGGTGCTGCCTTGTAACCCTGATTTGCCCGGACTGCACCAGCAGGTGCGGAAATTATTTAGAGCAGGCGTGTTTGCAGAGCAAGGAAGAGTTGCTTGACGTGACCCTTAAGCGTGTGCACAATGCCATGGATCATGTATGCGCAGGGACTCTCCTTTCGCACAATGCTTACGGTCAGAAGAACAAAGTTCCCCAGGAGGCCATACCTGAAGAAGTGGCCCGCAAGGTAGGTTTCGGTGCCATCCCTCTGGTGTCAACGACGACGACGATGATGATGATTAGCACAAGCTCAGGACCCCTAGCTAAATGATTTGAGTCTGAACGTATGCAGACAGACAAGAGTGTGTGCTGGCGTACATAGGACGCACATCCTTGCCTTCCATAGCGGGAAAACAGGATACGATGCCCTCACAGTGTGACTGTCTTCCATGCTTGCTGA
Organism: Dunaliella primolecta; assembly: GCA_914767535.2. NCBI lineage: Eukaryota > Viridiplantae > Chlorophyta > Chlorophyceae > Chlamydomonadales > Dunaliellaceae > Dunaliella > Dunaliella primolecta. Next base: position 6,962,535 of record OU611753.1, on the reverse strand, counting down.
TGCAGGTAGCCAATGACGCTCTCGTGGCCTTTGCAGAGGCACTGAGGTTGCCTGGCCCTGAGGCTTTGCCGCCTGTTGTTTTCGTGCGGTGTCAGCTTTGGGGAGCAGGTACGCTCTCTGGTGTACATTGCGGTGGGCACGGCAAGCAAGACAACACAAGGCCATTGCCATTCTATGAAGCGTTTCCTGCCACACATGGTGGTATATCACGGCCAGTGTGGAGCTCCTTGCAATTGGCAATTGCTGGACAGGATGCACAACTGAACCCTGTTGCCAATGTACAGCTTACTTGAGTAGACCATACAATTGTCAGGACGGCCGGGTGTAGCTCATGCTAGATTAATGTCCTATGCCAGCTTTGCTGTGAAGCTGGTGGAAAAAAATATTTTAGCCCACCCATGGGCCTCTGTCAAAATCTTTTGCTTTCATCAAAATGTTGATGCTGCATTTTGACGATGATGGGTACTCATTCCAAATTAGTATAGCACATACAAGTTTTTTGGGGCAGAGATATTGGCTGCACCAAAATTTTGGCAGTGTGCACAACAAATTAATCCAGGATATTTTGCAACTTCAAAAAAATAGCCTTCCCAACAAGATTTCCCGTGCGTCCTTGGAGGTAGGAGAAAACACACTTCTACATATGCTGCTTTTGCTTAGCTGTCCTAGTAGCTAGAGTGCAGCCAGCCTCCCCGATTCTTATTTCTGTCGCTGTTGCTGCTGATTTCCATGATGGTTGGCTGCTCCTCCGGCTTCCCGCCCTTCCATGGTGAGCCGGATGGTGCTCCCGTTGCTTGCTGCTGCTGCTGCTGCTATTGCTTCACTTGCTAGACACATTTGAATAGGAGGCAAGGGATTGTCCCCAAAGTTGGAGCCTTCGGTTTGGGGGAGGGCACAATTCCTCTTTGCCTTTTTCTTGAAACTTTACAACTGCTTGTAAAAGAAAGAAAGAGAGAAAGAAAGGAAGACTACTCTGTTTAAGTCTGGCCGCGTGCATGTACAAAAACAAAGAGGTAAATCGAGTACAAATGTAAAAATAAACGTGGCGACCAGGGATGGTCCTCAGGATAATTCATGTCGCCATTTGGCACCTTGGGGTGCACCTGGATGCCCTCCTGGGCGCCTCTCGTCGCTGCATTTTGCTTAGAATGCAATGCGTCGCCCCTGAAAAAAGTGCTGCCCTACTTGAGCTCCCTCCATCTGCCATCTATTGCTTCAGATGTTTGCCTTTGTGTAGCTGCTGTCCAAATAGCTGTGCTTCCAAAGCAAAGTTGCTTACTTTGCCTCGCCTCACTTGCTGCTCAATCTGCTGATAAGCACAGCCTCAAACACACCTCTTTCGCTCGGCCATCTCCCTTCCCAACATCTGTCTGCAGCCTAGCATTCGAGGGCTGTGACTGATGCAATCAGTGATGGCTTGTTAACCTTGTAAAGCTGGCCATCTCCCTTCCCACCATCTGCCTGCAGCCTAGCAGTTGAGGGCTGTGGCTGGTACCATCAGTGATGGCTTGTTAACCTTGTAAAGCTGGCCATCTCCCTTCCCACCATCTGCCTGCAGCCCAGCAGTTGAGGGCTGTGACTGATGCAATCAGTGATGGCTTGTTAACCTTGTAAAGCTGGCCATCTCCCTTCCCACCATCTGCCTGCAGCCTAGCAGTTGAGGGCTGTGGCTGATGCCATCAGTGATGGCTTGTTAACCTTGTAAAGCTGGCCATCTCCCTTCCCACCATCTGCCTGCAGCCTAGCAGTTGAGGGCTGTGACTGGTGCCATCAGTGATGGCTTGTTAACCTTGTAAAGCTGGCCATCTCCCTTCCCACCATCTGCCTGCAGCCTAGCAGTTGAGGGCTGTGACTGATGCCATCAGTGATGGCTTGTTAACCTTGTAAAGCTGGCCATCTCCCTTCCCACCATCTGCCTGCAGCCCTCCCACTGAACTCGCCCGGCGTTGAGTGCATCCTGGATGCCCGTTCGCGTGTTGGTGTTGCTGGGGACTGGGTCAGTGGTTCAAGCCTGGAGGCTGCTGCCGTCAGCGGCATCGCCCTTGCACACAGGCTTGCTGCGCTGAGGGGCGTACCTGTGCCTCAAGATGAAGGCAGCAATCACGACATAGGGCTACGGAACACCTTCCACAGCTTGGGCGGGGAGAGCAGCAGTCATGAGATTGGTGGGTTCCCAGGGCTGGAGATGCCGAGTGCTGGTACGAGGCAGCAGCAGCAGCAGCAGCAGCAGCAGCAGCAGCAGCAGCAGCGGACGCAGAGGTCAGCAGGCCTGCGAGGGAGGTCAACGCAACAGCAAGGAAGGGGAGCGCCAAAGCAGGGGGAAGCTCAACAAGGCGGTCCACGGTCGGCGCGGCCAGCACCACAAATGCTGCCTGTTGGAAAATAGGGCTCATGCAGCAAGGAGTGTGGTTGCATGGTGTCAAGTTTCTTCATAAAATCCCTAAGTGGCATTTGAGATGCACTGAATCAGCAGGATTGATGGTTACAATTATGAAGGAGCTTTTTCACCAGCCTTTCCCAAGAGTACAGTAGGCTTTTCCCAAGGCAGTGCAGGTTACTGTACCACAGCCCTCTCACCTGAGAATTGCCAAGAAAGAAAAGGAAAACTACGCAGGCAGTGAAAACAATCCCCACATCAATGAAGGAAAGGGGATGCCTAGGGCCGAGGCACTGTGTATCCCCTTCACCAAGAGAAACAAAAGAAGAATCAATGGGGATCAGGAGGGTTTCTGGCAGTAGCCCGTGCCTGAGGTTGAAATAAGTCTTCTCAAAAGCGCGTCTGGTGCTAAAGGTCACAAGGGGGGTTGGCCTACAGCCCGAGACTCTGGCTGATCGGCTGCTGGTGGAACATTCTTATCCAGCATCAATAATTGAAAAGAAAAGAAAAAAGGAAACACTATGCAGGCAGTGAGAACACTCCTTACATCAATTAAGGAAGAGGAGACGCATTGGCTAAAGAGCGGTGAGTCTCCTTCACCAGAGAAACTGACAAAAAAGAATTACAATTTGTGTGAGTCTTAATTAGGAAAAGCATTGATCTCAACATCAGTCAAAATGTGGAAGCTTGCCAAGAAAGGAATAAAGTCAGCGTCTGGAAGCTGGCAAAAGTATGTAATGGTTTAAAAGATCAATGAACAGGTCCTTGAATTTTCTGCGCAGCTTGCACACCTCAAAGCAATTGCAATAGAAGAGGACATATTTCTCGTCCTGGACTTCAGCACATCCACACTTATTACAAATATTTGAACCACCCAACCATTTACAGGACTTGACCTTCAAGCAGTGGGCACGTTGATGGCTGTATGACTGTCAAGACCAAGCTCTTAAAGAGGCTCCAAAGTGTGAGGGGTGTAGATGACCCCGCCCACACCTAACAAAATGGTATGGAGGGTGACTTGAGCTGAGGCCCTTGAATAATCGCAACAGAGGTTGTGGTGCTGTTGCTTGGAGGCTCAAGCGGATTCTTGGGCTGGGTGTCTTCGCAGTATTCGACTTCCACAAGGTGGACGTGCCTCTGTTCTAGATGGAGCCGACTAGGGTGACGGATCTTGGAAATAGGTGCCAACTAGGGTATGCCCATTCTGTCAAAGAGCCTCCCCTATCCTCACCTAGCCTAGGTGAGGCTACTAGCCGAGTAGGCGAGTTGGCTACCCTTCCCTATGCGTAACACGTCGTATGAGTAACAGGAAGAAGATGAAGAAGAGTGGGTTTGGCACGTTAAGAGGTAGCCAGGATAGCATCAGGACGGCTGGAGGCGAATCTAGATCTCAGAGAAATTCTACGAGGTCAAAGGTACTACCTTATACCGTAGTACAAGTTACTAAGTTACTAAGGGGGTACAGTCTATACTTGTTTGAGGCACGAGCAGGAATTTGAGGACTGGTTGCGCCAGCCGATCATCACTTCCTGCGTCTTTATTGATGTGCAGATGCACTGCCTACGTTGTTTTTCTTTTCTTACACAGGTCACAGTGCTCCCTCCAGCTGGAAAAAGAAGAGGCAAGAGACACAATTAATGCATTGACAATGATTCATTGTGTATGATGCAATGGTTGCACGGAAGCTTAAGCTTTCTGCCCATTTAAATTTGTGTAACATGCGCACAAATCTAACTCTCCTAGAAATACCATTGAAAACAAAAGCGCTCATTATGATTCTGGTGCACTCGGACCGCGTGCTGCTAGAAACCCACCAAACCCACACTAGCCTCCCTGTGGTGAGGGAGACTCATGGCTCTTTGAGCCAATGCGTCTCCTCTTCTTTAAGTGATATAGGCAGCTGTATGCACAGGGGACTCCAGTGGAAGCTCTAGAAAGGCACAGACAAGAATTAGAATTAAAGAGCGCCATCATTATGTATTCGTGCACGACTTTATAGACAGAATGCATTTTAACATGAACGGCGTAGGATGGTGTGGATTCCCTACGAATCAAGAACGTCAAGCTGTCCTTTGGGCCTCGGTTTAACCGGGTCCCCGTCCTTCTAGCCCAATTGAAACAATTTCCGTTTATATTTTGTGATCTGCCGAGGGCACTTGTTTATCATTACAGAAAACAGGTTCAAGAAAACAGATTTCAGGAAATTACTGCTGGCACGAAAGATGACCGTTTCACAACCAGATGAGTTCATATCTTTTTATCCATTCAATATCAAGAGATCTAAACGTGATAGGTGCGCGTTGTAAGAGCACGTATGCAAGAATACATGGCATGCATGGTCCAAGGAACGAACTCTTTCACACATTGTACACACCCATGCACATGCACGCATGCACGCACGCACGCACGCACCACACACACACACACACACACACACACACACACACACACACACACACACACACACACACACACACACACACACACACACACACACACACACACACACACACACACACTCACTCACTCTCCACCATTAACGCTGGATTGCACCTCTTTGCCTGATCACTAGTTGCATCAAGGGCTTCCATACATGGTTCCATGGCATTTGTGCATGCATCTTTAAGCGCCACTTTATCTTTTGCTCCCACCTACCACACAGTTTGTTACAAAAGGCTGTAGTGTTTGTTCTCCCTTTCAGGCAGTAATGGCATTGCGGGAAGGTAGCCAGCAGGATTGGGAGTCTCCCATTAGCTGGGAGCAAGCGCGTGCTTATATCCAGGAAAACACAGTGGAATCTCTGGGACGGATGAACAGGAATAATGAAGGGAGAGCAGTTTACAGGGCAGCAATGGCTGACAGTGAGTCCTCAGTACCTGCTCTCATGCTCAAGCTGTTTTCTTGGCAGTCACCTTGCTTTAATCACACACATCTTTCTGAATTGTGCAGTTAAAACTCGGTATGCAACAACTCAAGATTACCTGTATGAAAACGTTTTTGGCTTACAAACAATACCCGATGCTGGTAAGTTGTAATTGAATTTGGAGGTTTGTGCACAAGGCAGCTTTGGGGCAGGTGATGGCATTGGCATTGGCAGTGGCCTCAGGCTGCATTGTGGCAGGTGACGGAATTCCTTTGACTTGCATTCCACTTATGTGCAGAGGGCAGAAGAGTCGCTGTCCTTCCGGCAGAGTTTTCAGACAGCAACAGCAGCAGTGTGATAAAAGTATGGCGCAAGAATGACTTTCCGTACAACTATAAGGTATGAACACAGGGTATGTGGTTATGCAAGTCTGGAATATTTAGTTGCTGCTTCGCCTTCTCGAGCTCCAGGTGATACTGCCTTCAATTATTGTGCTAGAAAGCTGGAAAATTATGCAGTACTTTATGCATGACTACTCGCCATCTTATGATGTCATGCAGGAGGGTATATTTCATTTCATTTTGTGGGCAAACAAACCACTGCCTCCTTGCGAAATTGAAGCGGACATCAGGGCCAGGTTGCCTCCAGAGAAGCCCTTCCTGTACTGGATTAATCCAGTCCAGCTTCAGAGCGTTAGTGGGGTGAGTGGAGGAGTTGCTGAAAGTGCAGGTCCTGCTCCTTCCTTAGACCTTTTAAATGGTGCCATTCTGACAAAGTCACACAAGGCAACAGATTGAGTTAAAAGTTCTTCTCTTGTTCAGAGGTGCCTGCCTGTTGGCTGTGCATATCAATTCTTTTAAATGTATAGACCAGATTTGCTGAATGGTTTTGGTTTTTGTTTCCTGTACAAGTTAGAGCGTTTCAAGGTTGGATCAATGAACACCTGAGAGCCTCTTATGTAGGCCCACCTGATCCTCCAGGCTATAGGATGGCTTATTGTCTGGGTCCCCAATTGGTTACAAGCGCATTTGCACTCATGACACCATTCTCAGGGCATTTCAGAAGGGCCTGGATTGTGGCTATGTGTTATACGCTGTGTAAGGAATGGTTATTCCTTTTGGATGATGGCAAAACTCGATTGAAACCAGCTGTGACCGTTGGTGTGGACTTCAATTCCTTGTGGTCAATTCCTTGTGGTCTTGGCATTGATCAAGTGATGACATATGTTGGATAAAAAATTGGCAAGAGGTCTTGGGAGCTTTGGGAAATGGACCCCCAGATCTGTGATTAGTGACAGCCTTTTTTGTACGGCAAGGAACGTGGTGCGATGTGATAGATGAATTTTCGACATTTGCAAATGGAAATTCATTCCATGTGTGCAGATTGGCCGGCAGACATTTTTCCATAGTGTTCTGGACAAATTTCTGTACCTTAAAGCACTGTCCAATGTCTGACCGACCCCATTCTTTTCTTTTGTCATTGATATTGTCAGGGATTAGTCATGCGTGGAGCTCATAATAAGTATGGGATATCCTTTGCCAGGAATGGTTATCAAAAAAGAGATGTCAGGCTAGGTGAAATGTTGTGCTAAGTGAGATGTTATGCTAACAATGACTGCGTGAAGAATATGTCCGTGTCCGGTGCCTGACAGACCTGGCGTGCCCTGCCCTGAGCCTATTCAACAGGAAAATTCCTTTCATATTTCACTGCGCAATAACTGTGGATTGAAGGTCGAAATGAGCAGGCTTGCTTCTTGTGGCTATGCGCAACCTATGAACTTTTTCATTACTCCTGCTACTGCTGCTGCTGCACCACCTCCTCAATCTTCCCAAAGCCATCTGGGTGGGCTGGGCTGAATCCTGCGCTGGCGCCTGCTGTGATGATGTCTATGATGGCAGCTACCCTAGTGCCATAAGGCTTTCCCTTCATCAATTTGATAGGCGCTTGAAGATAGGCCCTTCAAGAGAATCTTGGTAACCTTCTGGACATATCATTATTTATGGCCTGGAGGTTGCAAGAGGGTTGGTTGGGGTGTGGTTAAGACGCCACTCCTGGGTTACCCCTAAGACCCTCCAAAAATGGCATTTTGAATCAACGTGTGCATGACGTAGATGTATTGATGCGTGCATACAAGTAGTGCAGCAACTCCCAAATCCATGTTTGACCCATCCCTGTACATACTCATTTTTTCTAAATGAATCGAGGGTCATGAGGTCAATAGTCATTGGAATCTGTGTTGGATTGGTGCAGGCAAGCCGCACCACACCTGCAGGCTGTCTCCCAGCGTAGAACAAGCACGCAGCATGTTTGCAATGAACCCACATGCTTAATAACCAGGATAGAAGTCAGCATTAGCATAATACAAGTCACGAAAGTCCCCTTCCCCTTCTTCTTGTGGCATATACATGTTTGCTCTTTGCCTCAAGATTTGTAGGTTGGGTTGCACATCTGTGGTTCTTTGCAAGTTTGCATTGAAAGGCAAGTGAGGGAAGCGCCGCAAGCGGCGCTGAAATTTTGGCGAAGCCAGTCCTTCCTGACACAGAGGTAGCGCTGATATGCAGGTGGCCTTGACATTCATTGGGGCAACAACAGGACCTGCCTGAAGCAGACCATACCTTGTTCACGCCTGCGTGGCTGAGCAATTGCATGGCGCGCTGCTCCTCCCAATCATTGCTTGCTGCAGGCTCTCTTAGGCAATCAGTAGCAGACCACACACCAGAGGCTCCCTTATCCACATACCAGGGCAGGGGGTTGCAGGTGATGCTCCACATCGCATCAGCAAACTTCCGTGTCTTTACCTCTCTATTCACGCAGTAACTCACAACATCGTTTAAGCATAAATCTAAAATCCGATCGCAATTGACACTATGCAAATCCGCTGGCTCAGCGGCAAGCTGGAATGGTCCGCAGATAGACTGCGAAATCTTCAGAATGGGCACCCCCAGGCCCCGGGCACAGCAGGGTCATCCACAGAAGTATGCTGATGAAGCTTGTGTCAACTGGAGCTGTCCTTGGGCCTGAGGTGGCCGGGCTGGGAGAGCCAAAACCAAAACCTTTGGAATCTTAGCTCCCAAACTCTGCCCGCTGCACCTCAGGTTACCAAAACTTGGCTGCCCCAACAAAACTTTTTGCTTGGCCAGCTTGCCAAGTTTCAGGGCGGATGGTAGGCTGGCTGGCTCAGGCCGAGAAGCTGCCAAAACTTGTTTAAAAAGAGTTTTAATGGCACCAACCACGGCCCCTCCTGCCCCTCTGACACTGCAGGGCTTCCTAGTATAGTTTGCTTGGAGTGCATGCCAAATTCCAGGGCGGGGGGTGCCCTGGGTGGGCCAAGGTAGCCAGGTGTGAACTTTACCGGAAGGAGGCAAACCTAGGGGCTCACGCCCCATCTTTGAGACTTCGCCAAAAATTGGGCTGGCCTGATTGTAAAGGTGAAGACATGGGGAGGCCTGTTTTTAACGCAAAGACTAGGGGAGGCCTGGGTTCGAAGGCTGGAGCATTGCTGAGCCTCCTCTCGGGCTCAGGCACCAGCTCAGGCTCCTAACTGAACTCTCTGCCTGTGTTTTATTGATTGAAACAACCTCCGGGAAAACGGAGCTGCTCTTCCAGGCATCAGGTTCTGTGTTTTTGCACCCTTTGGTCCCCAAAGAAGGAAGAATTCAAGTGCTGCAAACAGGACGATCAAACTATGTCTCTGCAGTTGTTTGGAATTTGTCACATCTTCATCTCGGTTGTTGCTATCAATGATCTGTGCTCGCATTGGCGTTGTACAGCTTCTGAGTCCTCGTTATGTGCAGTGAGAAGCTGTGGCTGTTCTTGCGCCTTTTTGCAGATATGGCATGCCCATGTCCTGGTCCTCAATTCCCAAAGGAGCTAAATTGACAAGGCTAGTTTTCCAATTCTCATGATGTACATCAGCCCCATAAAACAACCACTCTTCAGCAAAGGAGCCATACCAAAGTATGGAAGTCTTGGTGGTTCACAGCTCACAGCATGAACCATGTTAGCCATGCTGGAGCATATCATTACTTCCAGCACAAATTAGGTCTGATGCATTTGGTTTTTTGGGGGGGGGGGATGTGCTGCACTAGGCCATAAACGCCCGTGCACAGATTGCATGGAAGGCAGGAAATTCTTTTAAGACGTAGTTAGATGAAGATTAATGATTGACTGCTAGCCTGTTTGCTGAAAAGCAGGTGTTTTCATTGTTTGGGCTAAGGAAAGTTAGGAGGTGTCAAAGGAGTGTACATGGTGAATGGAGGTAGATCCATACTTATCCATGGATTTCGATGGGTGGGTATTGTTTTGGAGGGGCAAGATCGGACCTGCAAACAATTTATAACATGCTTGCATCTGAGAGAATTGACTTGAGGGCGCATGCACCTGAGCAGAACATGCTGCTCATCTTGGATGCTGTCATGTGCATCTGGCGTGATTCACATAAGTGATGATTAGGGGAAATACAAATATTACAGGTAGCCTACTCACACAAAGTGAGTGATAACTTTATGTGAGTGACTTGGATTGCTGAGGCCCCAATTAGCTTGCTAGTTAGGGAACCTTAATGCGTGTGTACTTTCGTGCAGCTTTGCCTTAATTCTCCATTGAAAAAGGTGCTTGAAAGTTAAGAAAAGGCTATGTTCGACAGGTTGAGGTCCGTGGATTAAGGAAACGTGTACATGCATGCGCCTGAGATCCATGACAGATCGGTTGAGACCCTGACTGAGATTATTGGCTGAAAAGTTGAGCTTGCGCGTTCTGTCTGCATGCAGAATGATTGTTTTGCCAAACCTATATGAAGAAAGGAGTGTTTCTTCCCTTTTCTTGCTGCATTTCTTGCCTCTACTCGAAAGGAAGCATGTGTCTTTCTAGTTTCTTGCCAAGTGCTAATTAATTCCAGGATACCTTCGAACCTTGCAAGGACATGAAAGGAAAGGATTGCAAGGTTTACAATGGGATTAAGGTAAGACAAGGTAAGGTTACATTGGGTTTACATTGATAAACCTACAGCCCGGATGGTGTTTGATAGAAGAGCACGAGGTAGATTATGCTCCAAGGGTTCAAAGAATGAAAGATCTACGCTTGTTGTTCGGCCGCGTGCAAGGAAAGAGCCTCCCAATTACTCCCACCGATAGAAGGCACCTTTTTCCACCCCGGCCATCAGGAATCGATCCAGGGACCTCCTCCTAGCAAGCGCCCTCCTCGCTTTTCGACCAGGGTTCCATAACATGACGGATTCAAAGGGTTCAAAGAAATTGGATCAGATATGAACTTGGGGCATTCCGTGTTTCATCATACACCTGACTGGTTAGGTTACAGGGGTTCAGTGTTTCCGCTCAGCTGCCCTTATAGGGTGATGTAGGGTTACAGGGGTTACAAGGGGTTGGCCTACAGCCCGAGACTCTGGCTGATTGGCTGCTGGTGAAACTTTCTCAACCAGCATCAAAAGTTGAAACAACCCTGACCAAAACTTTGAAAATCTATACGAGTTGAAAATCTATACGAGTTGGAAGCCGAGCAAAAGTATGTAACTGCTTGAAAAGATCACTGTAAAGATCCTTGTATTTTCTGCGCAGCTCACACACCTCAAAGCAATTGCAATAGAAAGAGCATGTATCTCGTCTTGGACTTCAGATTTAGATTTAGATTTACACAGGGGGACCTTCAGCCAGACTGTTCGGCTGATCGGCCTGTGACTGGTCCTCGCCAGCCAACATAATGTCCATAAGCTCAGAAACAAACGAAAAAAGCTTGTTGTTGTGTTGCAAGAGGAAATCAGAAGCATCCTGGACACTGGCTTGTTGTAAAAATGGCTGCTCCATTGAAAAATCACCAGAGAAACAGTTGAACAGGTAAGCGTACTTTCTTCTCAAAGCACAAACATCTGCGTCTCTGCACACCAAAAGGGCATGAGCCTCATCTTGAATCTCATCACAAGAACAGCGATCACACAAAAGAGTGTTCCGAATATCCCAAGCTGCTGTCTCCACCTTCAGTGTGTGTGCCCTAAGTCTGAAACGGCTAACATTCGTCATGACATGTGGAGACAAATCCAAATGCATGTGCCTTGGTAAACGGGCAGGGGCACGCACGTTATGGTCAAAAGGCACTGCAAAAAGAGACTGGTAAGTTGCCAGCTTACTATATGTGTCCCGCGGGTTCACTCCCTCAACATCTCTCCACACTGCCCGCAGCCTGTGTCTGAGGTCATCAGTAAACTCTTTAATAGGGATAGGAGTGCCCTGCCGCAGAGCTTGCACAAAGGAATCACAGCGCCGTAAGCCTTGAAAAGCATCTAAAACTTGAGCAGTCCAGCAGGCTGGCTCACGCGAATGAATATTCAAATCTGCTTTTAACACTCTTCTCAACGTCTCACTGTTAGACCTCAGCATGCTATTGCACATTTTGACAACAGACCTAAACCAGTAAAACTGAAGCGGCTCATGACCACACTCCCTCAGGACAGCCCAGTTTGTAGTGGTACGCTTAATACCCAGCGTGCTCTTAAGATAACTCATGTGCCGCACTTGCAGATCACTTGCAACTTCCTTGCCCGCTTTAATGTATTCAGTGCCCCACACTTGGCCTGCATACATTCCAGCTGGAACCACATACGTCTTCCCAAGCCACAGAGACACGTACGGCCTATTTGCCAGAAAATTCTCACGAACAAATTGACGAACCCGAAATGCAGACGCCATGAAGGGGCCAGTTGCATGCTCAGAGGACTTGGCCATGCTCATGCACTTGTGGAACATCATGCCAAGGTATCTAAAAGACTCCTTGTGTGCCAGTGGCACCCCCCCAATATGAATAACAGGCAGGTCCGACCCAGAGGAATTGAAATGCACCACCTCAGATTTAGCTGTGTTGATGACTAAGTGCTTCCTCTGAGCATACGCATGCAAGCGGTTCAACATGGTCTGCAACGCAACAGGATCGTTGGCCATCAGAGTCAGGTCATCAGCATATAACATGTGCGTCACATAGAATTCAGCCGTACCCGTGACAGCACCTTGCACCCCCTCCGCAATTTCATCAATGTCATTAATATACAGGACTTCTTGGACTTCAGCACTCTCACACTTATCACAAACATTTGAACCACCCAGCCATTTACAGAATTCAACCTTCAAGCCATGGGAACGGAGCCTAAATCTGCTCACATTCCTCATGACTTCTTTATCCAGATCCTTGAATAGATATGATGGGATACTAAAGGGAGTGTTTACTGTTTGATTCAATGGCGCACCAACGATGGTAAGTCACTGCTTTCCTGTTCACCTCTCGGGGACTGAGGGCATCCGCTTCCCTCCAAACCTTCTGCTGTCTGTACTTCAAATCCCCTTTGAAGTTCTGCATGGGAACCTTAGAAGCACTCAGCATTTTCTGTTTTAACATATCCTCATTGCGCATGCCACTAAATGCCTTAGGCATATGTTGTCACGTTAAATCGTGGTTATTGCTGAATCATTGCACAACCCAGTATGTGAGATGTGACCTGCATTTAAGCGGGGTTCTTTTATTGGATTCTCTCTCTTATTTAACCTCTGTTATACCTTCCATTGAGGTTTGGCGCTGTTTCTATTATCCCTGGCCTTGTGCCAGGGGTTACATGTCCCTGATGTAACCCTAACCTGGTGAAGCTGGTCCGGATGGTTGTCTGTCCAGGCTTCTCTGTGTGTTGCAGCCAAGCCAGCACCGTTCAGCAAGACCAAGAGCAGCTTAGCAGCAACATGAAGAAGAGCAAAGTCAGTACACTCGCATCTCAAACCATCAGCTTGAGTGAACTTGTCCTTTGTCGCATGGCTATTGGCGACCCTGGGCGTGAAGCATTCATGGCGCCACCGCAGGGTTAGGGCTCAGGATGTGTCTTGTTTGTGGACATGCCACACTCCTGGCAAGTACATTGCTAAGTTTTCATGCATTTAAGACGATTTTCGCACAACCAGCAATTTTCAATGATGCAGGAAAAACATTAAGCAATATTTCTGCCTTGCCGTCATCAACATTGCTTATCGGGGGTATTAAGCATGTAATACCTGCTTCAAGAACAGTAAATGTGCAGTGACAGAGATTTACCATGACTATGTGCAGACCAACAAGAATCGTCCCTATCAGCAAGATGTAAATCTGCTTTCAGCACTTGATGTCACGACGAAAGTCTGCTGCGGCGAGAGTGTGCTGCAAATGCCTGATGCAGGGGGGACCAGGCTGCCAGCATTCCGTGTTAGAGTGGAGTGGGGGAAGCGCGAGTGCCGCCGCGCTGATGAACGCTATAATAGGATACTGCACTTAAGACACTAATCTGCATGCGTCACACTCTCAGCCTGACATTGACGTAAGATCTCGCTGTTAGCATCAAGCATACAGTTGAAAACCTAGACAGTAGCCCTGAGCTAATAAGACCCCAAAATCTCTTGGCCATACTCTCTCAGTACTGGCCAGTTTGTGGCAGTGCTCTTCACACCTAGAAAACGTCTCAAGGAGCATAAGGGTTACAAGGGTTACAATGGAAAAAGACCTCATTCAAGACGTTTGACTGCTACCCTGTTCATAAATACACATGAGATCATGAAAACGTCTCAAAGAGTACAAGTGCCTTTTCTGTAATTGGCTTTTTAATTCACTGCCTTCTCACAAGTATTCTGTACTTTTCCTTTTTCTTTTCTTTGTGTCACACAGTGTCTTTAGTTTGTCTGTCAGGTTGGTGAGGCATCCTTATCTAATCCAGAGTATGGGCAGCATAGATAGTCCCATCCACTGGAGGTGTGGCACACCCAGGAGGGTTGTGTGGAGAATGATTTCAGCACCTTGAACCTTGTTTGCACAGCTCACTGTCGCAGTGTTGTTGCTGTAAGGCTTCTAGCTGGGCATCGGGCCTTGTATCTTCACAGTATTTGACTTCTTTCAAGTGAGCATGGCGGCTTTGGACATCCATTTCATTAAGATGCCTGCAGTTTGTTGCCTAATTCCCATGACATACAAGATGAAAAACATGTGCTGTTCAAACGTTCTAATACCCAGGTCTGCTCTCTCCGCCAAAAGTATGCCTCACTTTTTGAGCACAACTTTTCATTCCTACATCTTCATGTCTCCCACAGGATGCCCTGTCTAGGTACCATGCACCATGTGAATTCCCAGGATATTAATATTCTTATAAACCAGGATAACAGCAAGCTTCCTTTTTTCCCTTCATAACCTTATGCGCATTTATGAACAGGCTAGCGGTCAAACATCTTGACTTGGGCCTTTTCCCCTCGTGGCCCCTTCCTCTGTTCAACAAAGTTTCTTGCCTGACTGGAGTTGTGCTGCTTCCTACCCCTCCGTTACACCTCATACTGCGCAGTACCATATGTGAGGGGTAAGTGGGTGTTATATGTGGGTTAGTAGGGCAAGGCTTTGGCACGAGCACTCATCTGAATGTGAAAGGTGTGATGGAGGAGGACCCCAAGACGAAAAACATGCCCTGTTCCTTTGTTCTTGTGAGCCTATGTGTTCTCTTTGAACGACTTTTGCACATTTATTTTTTGACTTCCCCTCTACACACAGACTAATTCTTGGCAAGCCAGGCGCTTTTTACTATACTGAAGTAAGTTATGAGGATTTTTTTTCAGAAGCAAAAAATTGAGGGAGGGTTCCTCTGCCTACGTAGTTTTCCTTTCTTTCAAACAAATGAGACTTATCGTTTTATCGATTTAACTCCGATTTCATGGATGTTTTTTGTGTGTGCTGGAACAGTTGAGCAGGCAGAGCAGCCAAACTACCTGGCTAAAGGTCATATCCCATTGTATCCTATTGTAAACTAAACATATCCCATTGTAACCATTGAAGATGAGTACACGCTGCTGGATGGGGACAAGAGAGCAAATGTGCAGCCATCATTTGGGGTCAAACAAGGGTGCCCTCTCTCCCCCTTGCTGTTTTTAATTTACTTGAACGACATTGACTGTCTGGCTGAAGGGGTGCAGGGTGCGCTCACTGGTATTCCCAATTTCATGGTGACTCACTTACTGTTCGCTGATGACCTCTCTCTCATGTCCAATGACCATACCAACGTGCAGACCATGCTAAACAAATTGAGAGCCTATGCTGAAAGGAAATCGCTGACTGTCAACACATTGAAATCTGAGGTGATGTGCTTCAATTCCAGGTCTGATAATCTGCCCCCACTTTACTTTGATGGTACGCAGCTCCCCTACACAGATACTTTCAAGTATCTCGGCATGGTGTGTGACAAAACAATCAATCTTGATGTTGCGGCCGATGCAGCGTTGAGACCATTCACAGCTGGTAATTTCCAAGTCAAAATGTTTGTTCAGGAGCACGACCTTGCCAACAGATTACACATCCAGATTTGGCTCCTCAAGACGTACGCAATCCCTGCTGGCATGTATGCAAGTCAGATCTGGGCTACCCCTTACCTTCGGCAAGGCAAAGAGATGGACAATCCCATACAGAAGTGGCTACTAACAGTGCTTAAAAGAACTTTGGGGGTCAGGGACACTACTCCCTCTTGGTGCATCATGCGGGAATGTGGTCTGGAGCCCTTACAATTCAATTGGTTCCGAGCAGCAATGCGTCTTTACAACTCCTTGACCGATGCAACAGCTCCACAATGAAAAAGATTTTGCAGGCTGACATGCGGCTGAGCTCGAGATCTGATGATTGTTGGTCCTCCCATATTCTGTTAGCCATGGATGGTTTGGCACACTCCCACATGTTCAAACAGAAGCTGCTGAATTGTGAGCCCATCGATCTTAGTCGTTTTGTTGTAGATCTCAGGACCAGGCATCTACAATATTGGGAGCCTTTTTCCAACACACACCCTAGAAAGCGCAACAGTAAAGGCTTTGACATGATAGACAATCTTGCATCTGATCACTGTGGCTTAAGCATGTTTTTTGAAGTAGGTAGCAGAACAGGAAGCATGGATGCAGCACCTGAGAGGGACCATGTTTGTAAGGCAGGGTTGTGTGGCAACAAGCTGATTTTGCGATGGAGTCAGGAGAAGGCTCTTGCATTTACAGAGCATATAGTCAACAATGTGGAACTCTTGAATCAGTTCCAAGAAGCAGAGTCCGCTGGTGATGTTGACAAACTTGCTTTTTGTGTGCGTTCTCTAATTGTGCAAGCTGCAAGCGATAGGGCAGTTGGCATGACATCCTTGGCCAAGTGTGCTTTTGTGCGTGCGAGGAAGCAGAAAGGGCCTTTGAGCCCTGTCTGGTTTAATGAAGAATGCAGAATGAAACGGAAGATGTTTATTGAGGCAGTGAAGCGCGGTGAAGCAAAGCATGCATGCCAATTCCTGAGGAAGGAAAGCAGAAGGTGCAACCGTGCGACAAAGCGCAGTTATAAGAGGCAGCAGTGTGCTGTTTTCCTGGATAGATTGTTTAAGAAGGACCCCCAAGTCCATGCCATCTTACGGAAGAGGCAGACCTCACACATAACTCCAGTCGCAACAACAGCATGGAACCAGCACTTGCAAAGCCACTTTCGAGTACAACCAACAGTTGTGACGCAAGAAGGAGGGCATGGTTGTTCAACAAGGACTGCTAGATTTACTTGCTTGTCAGGAAGAGATATGGCTGTGCCTTTAGGTAGGAACCACGCACCCCCAGAGGTGCTCTTGAGACAAGGTGCTGAATCTGGGTGGGTTCCTCAACCTGACTGCTTGGAGACTCATAGTACAACAGTTTTGGAAGGAATGGTCGGGTCCCACATCAAGAAATTACATGCGAGTGCTTTATCTGGATTAGACGGTATTCCCTTCCTTAAACATGCCTGTTTGCCCATTGAGCGTGGTCGGAGAGTGGATCATGTTAACGTGCTGGTGCCTCTGATAGCACGCATGTTCAGGGTTTTTCTGAGTAAAGCTAGGATCCCTGCATGTTGGAAAGTGGCGAAACTGAGTCCCCTTCACAAGAAGGGAGCTTTATCAAATCCTGGGAACTACAGGATGATTGCTGTCAGTGGGGTGATGTACCGTATTTATGCCAACGTGCTAAAAGACTTGGTGACGGATTGGTGTATCCAAAAAAATAAGGTCCCAGACACCCAATTTGGTTTTTACCCCGGTAGGAGCACTCTGCATTCACTCTTCATCCTGAGGCACTTAAGACATGCTGCAAGAAAGCTCAAGCCACGGCAATCACCTAGGCTGCATGCTGCCTTCATTGACTTCTCTCAAGCCTACGACACTGTGCCCCGTTTGCAACTTTGGGACCATCTACAACGCATTGCCATGCCTGCATTACTTCTCCGGGCAATTAAGGAAATGTACCAGGATTATGAATATATTCTGATGGATGGGGATAAAAGGGCAAGTGTGCGTCCAACAAATGGAGTCAAGCAAGGTTGTCCCCTGTCCCCTCTCCTGTTTTCTCTATACATCAATGATATGGGCAGAGATATTAGTGAAGGTATCAGAGGTGCTGTGACAGGGGATGGAGTGAATGGCGTTTCATACATGCTATATGCAGACGACTTGAATTTAACTACCAATGACCCAGGTGAAATGCAAGTTATGCTGAATAGATTACGAGCTTATGCAATGAGAAAGGGGCTGACTGTCAATACATCAAAGTCAGAGGTCATGCATTTTAATAGTAGGTCGTGTTCTTCTCTGCCTACTTTCATGTATGGAGACGTGGCTCTTCCAGAGAAAGAGCAGTTTAGATACCTCGGTATGCTTGTGGACAAGCACATGAATCTGAAGGTGTCTGAGGAGCATGCAGTGCGGCCTTACATGGCTGCCCAGCAAAGGATCAAGGAATTTGTGCATGAACACGATCTAAAGAATAGGCCGCATGCTCTGATTTGGCTCTCTAAGGTGTATGGCATTCCGGCTGGGATGTACGCGTGCCAAGTGTGGGGTACAGAGTACTTACGAGATGGCAGTGAATTCAAAAGCCATTTGCAAAAAAGGCAATTATGCTCTCTAAGGCGTTTCCTAGGTGTGAAAAGTACTGCCACGAACTGGCCAGTATTGAGAGTGTGGTCAAGAGCCCTTACAGTTTTATTGGTTTAGGGCTACTGTTAAATTTTTCAACAATATGCTCAATTCTAACAGTAAAACATTATGCCAAGTGCTGAAGGCAGATCTACACCTTGCTGATATGGATGAGTCTTGTTGGTCTGCACATGTATCTAAGTCATTTAATGGCATGCGCAATGAGGAGGTGTTTAAACAGAAATTACTGAGTGCTTCCAAGATACCCATGCAGGATTTTTTTAGGGGATTTGAGGTACAGACAGCAGAAGGTTTGGAGGGAAGCAGACGCCCTAAGTCCCCGAGAGGTGAACAGAAAAGCAGTGACTTACCATCATTGGTGTGGGAAACCTTTGAATCAAACACCACGCACACCCTTCTGTATCCCATCATATTTATTTAAGGATCTGGATAAAGGAGTCATGAGGAATGTGAGTAGGTTTAGGCTTCGTGCCCACTGCTTGAAGGTCGAGTCCTGTAAATGGTTGGGTGGTTCAAATATTTGTGATAAGTGTGGATGTGCTGAAGTCCAGGACGAGAAACATGTTCTTTTCTACTGCAATTGCTGTGAGTTGTGTGAGCTGCGCAGAAAATACAAGGACCTGTTCATTGATCTTTTTAAACCGTTACACACTTTTGCCCAGCTTCCAAACACTGATTTTGTTCCTTTCTTGGCGAGCTTTCACGTTGTGACTAATCTTGAGGTCAATGCTTTTCTAAATCAAGACTCGCACAGATTTTCAAAAATTTTGTCTGAACTGGTTTCAATTTTTGATGCTGGATGAGAATGTTTCACCAGCAGCCGATCAGCCAGATTTTCGGGCTGTAGGCCAACCCCTTGTAACCCTTGTAAACGCTTGACCTATCACCAGTGGTGCGCTCCTCCTACTAAAAGAGCCTTGGTTATGCATTCTCCTTATAGTCTCCCCAAATACATGTTCCTTGACCTCCCCACGATGTCATTTGCAGCGTGGCTCGGTTTAGACTCCGCATTCACACCCTTCGCTATGAGACAGCAACTTGGAATCACAGTTCTTCCCCAAACTGTGACCTTTGTGAGGCTGATGATGATGTCCAGGATGAACAACATGTCCTCTTCCATTGCACACATCCCCAGGTGGGCTCTCTCCGCAGGAAATATGCTCCCTTGTTCTCACAGGCAGAATCTCATGATGTGTCTGCTTTTTTGAACCAGAACAACAACAAACTTCCTTATTTCCTTCATGAATTGATTGCCTTTTATGAACAGGCTAGCAGTCGCACGTTGCAGGCACGTTTAGCTTCAGCTAAGCTGCCCCCGCAGGCAGGTACAGCTATGTACCCCTTCCTTCCTTCTTCTAGCAGTCGCACTGTGTTTTTGGACAGACTGCAGCGGCATACACCTGACATACATGAGTTGCTCAAGGAACCCAGGACAAATCAGCAGACCCCTATTACTGCGGATGGATGGAGCTCTTATCTAGGCAAACATTTTGCTTCTCAAGAGAGCTCTCAGGCTGATGGTGCATTCAGTAATCAGGCGCCTGCTGATGAAATGGAATTGCCAGATGCAGCTGCATTGTACCCTACAGTTTGTTTCCATATGCGGAGATTAAACCCCAGGACGTCACCTGGCTTTGGTGTTATCACTGCCCCTTTCATTAAGTATGCTGAAAGAAGAGTGCCGGCGGTGAATGGTAGGGGTACAGACAGAGTCAATGTTTTGGCACCTTATGTTGCCCGTTTGTTTGCTGCCATGATGGATAAAGCTGAAATTCCTTCATGTTGGAAAGCAGCTAAGTTGACCCCCTTGCATAAAAAAGGCTCTGTGTTGGACCCAGCAAATTATCGTATGCTTGCTGTGAGCGACATCATGTACAGGCTGTATGCAAATGTGCTTCGAGAGGTCGTGACAGGGTGGTGCAGGGATAATAACAAAATTCCAGACACGCAGTATGGTTTTTACCCAGGTCGTAACACTCTTTAGCTAATATTTATTTTGCGTCACCTGCAGCATGCAGCACAGATTAAGCGCCCACATTCATCTCCTAGGTTGCATGCTGCCTTCATTGATTTCAAGCAAGCATATGATACCATACATAGGGAAGCATTATGGGCATATCTCCAAAACATTTGCATGCCGACTGGCTTGCTAGCTATTTTGAGAAACATCTATGATAACGATGAGTATGTCTTAATGGATGGCTGTAAGCGAGCTCATGTGCATCCCAGATTGGGGGTTAAGCAAGGTTGCCCATTGTCTCCCTTGCTGTCTTCCCTTTACATTAATGATGTGGATTGCTTGGCAGAAAACGTGCAAGGTGCAGTGACTGGTGCAAGTGACCTTCAAGTAACTCATATGTTGTATGCGGATGACCTTTGTCTCACTGCCATTCATCCCAATGAGCTACAGCGTATGTTGGATAGGCTACATGAGTACGCTCAGAGAAAAGGCTTAATTATAAATGTGTCAAAGTCTGAGATTGTGCATTTTAACTCATAGGGAAACAATTTTCCCGTTTTTACGTCAGGTGAAGTACAGCTTGTGCGCTCTGAGTCCTTTAAATATCTGGGCATGTTTTTTACAAAACAAGTCAATCCTCTTGCCTCTGCTGAGCACATGTGTGCACCTTTCATGGCTGGATGTCGACGCATTAGGCAACTTGCATGTGAATATAAGCTGGGTGATAGGCCTCATACCATGCTATGGTTGACAAAGGCATATGCTCTTCCTGCTTGCATGTATGCTAGCCAAATTTGGGGTACTAGATTTATGAGACCAGGAGCTGAGATGGATTGTCCATTGCAGGCCATACATTTGTGCTTGCTAAAGCGTATTCTTGGAGTTAAAAAGACTACACCAAGTTGGTCGATACTGCGTGAATGTGGGTTTGAGCCACTGCAATTCTATTGGTTTCGAGCAGCTATCGGGTTTTATAATGCCTCCCTTGTCTGCAACAGCCAAACATTACGCAAGGTGCTTGGAGCGGATATTGACATGAGCAGTATTTCTAAGAAGTGTTGGGCATCAGAGTTTATGACTGCCTTTCAGGGATTAGACAGGCGCAACTGTTTTATTCAAAATGTTTACTCCCGTCAGCCTATTGGGATTAAAGACTTTGTAGTTGATCTGTGGAGCAGACATAGGAGTGTGTGGCTGTCTGAGGATCAGGTTGAACATGGTGGTCAGTTGAGCAAGTTGACCAAGTACCACAACTGGGTGGCACTTCCCTTCAGGCATAATTCTGCTTATGGCAGACCTCTCCATATTCCTAGGTACTTGTATCTGGATTTGGGTAGGCATATGCAAAGAAACATTGCTTGCTTCCGTTTGCATGCTCACAAGCTTCGAGTTGAAACTTCTCTTTGGCATGGACACACACCTCATTGTGATTTATGTTCTTCAGAACAATTACAAGATGAAAGGCATGCCATTTTTCTTTGCTCTTGCACCTTTTTGTGCTGTCTTAGAAGGAAGTATGCATATCTTTTCTATGACTTCTCTGCACACAGAATAGTGATAAATGAAGAAGGCTCTTTCTATTTCTCCCATGCTGGCTCTGAGGACGTGTTTCGTTTTTTCCAGTATCAAGACAATGGCAATTATCGTTTTATCTCTGAATTGATGGATTTCTTTCAACGCACTGAGCAGCCAAACTATCTGGCTGAAGGTTATGTTCCCTTGTAAACCTAGGGTCCTTGTCCTTCTCAAAGGCAGTCGCACTTCTTGACTGAAGGCCTTATCTTGTAAACCTTGTAACCATTGTAGGGCAAGGAGTGACCAAGATAGCACTAGGGTGGCAAGAATTGCGTCAGCTTCATCAGGAGTACTGGGGTAGAAGAGATGTTGAGGTATTATTACATTAGAAACTTGCTCTGGAATATGCAGGTCACGCTGGGCCGGAGGGTCTGCGCTATGTCCACAACTCTTCATTAACTTCCTCTGTTCTTAGCTTTGTGGAGGGGACTCACGGCTCTTTTGAGCCATTTCTTTCCTTCCTTGTTTGATGTAGGAAGATTTCTCACTGCCTACGTAATTCTTCCTATTTCAAGAAGGGGTTCTTTCAATTTGATAGAGCAATGGACAGTCCTTTGCATTGTCTACTCTTGTCTCTTTTCCGGAGATGAGCACAGGTGCCTTGCTATACACTTATGGCAAACCAGTTAGGCACAGCCAGAGCATCCCAATGATGGGGTTTAAGACTGCAAGGATAGGCATTGGTCTGTACTCCTTGTGGGAAAATACTCCTTGTGGAAAAATCATCAGTAGTCATGGCTGGGTGAGGGGGTGAAGGCTTCCACTCTCCCAAAAGGACTAAAAAGGCACCTTTATAGTGTACAGATCACAACACACTGAAGCAGAGCCATGGCTCCCATCAAGGGTTCTCCAGACCGCCTGCGGTAGGGCAGTTGTGCACACACGCAAGCGGAGTAAGAGGCGAGGGGCAACTCTTTGAAACATCTCAAGCACTCCTCTCTTTCACCGCTGCAACACAACACAAGCTCCAGGCTGAGCGGCAGCCTTGCTGGGCTTTGCTTGTGCCAACACCAGAAGGGCTGCTGGCCTTACATGCCTGAGGCTTCATCTCTTTGTATGCTTGAGCTAAGCTGCCCTCGTAGGCAGGTGCAGCTATGTAACCCTTTCCTCACCATATGCCTGAAACACATCCCAAGTCCATCCTTCCATCATGCAACCCAGCGTCCACAAAAAGGGGCGACAGATGCCCACATCTGAGCCCACGTCTGCTGCCCACATCTGACACCCACATCTGGTGAGGCCCGATAGCAAGCTCGCTCGTGAGGGCACCTTTCCTTAATGCACGCAGCCGGACCTGGCGTGTGGCCTTATCATGTTCTTTATGTCGCCCTGGCTGCAGAGCCCTCATGGCACCCACGCGCCTGCAGACTTGCGCCTGCTACTGCCGCTGCTGCTTGCGCTGCGCTCCTCTATACTCCTCTGCGAGGCCCCTGGCGAGCCTGCCCTGCTGCCCCCCTTCTCTTTCTGCCCCCCCTTTCCTTGCCGTGCAGCACCGGGCGACCTGGCGCGCCTGAGGCTCGCAGCAGGTGAGCCTGCCCGGCTGCCCCCCTTCTTGCCACTGGGCCTCCCATGATCTGATGCCTGCTGCCGGCCCCTCCCCTCTGCACCCTCCCCAATGCTGTGGCTGGGCAGCTCTGCGCCATGGCCTTGCACACCAGCGTAGACGTCACGCGGCTGCACCCACCGGCCTTGTTCATCGAGCGCATGCGGAAAAGGTGTGCTATTCCCTTGCAGGTGCCCGACACCGGAAGCGACCGGTGGGTGGAATGCGATGCCAAGCTCTTGGGGAAGCAGGGTATGCACATGCTGGTGGCCTGGAGCAGGTGCGAGGCGAGGTGGTGGTGCCGCCGCTGCTGCATGGGTTGGCGGGAAAAGGATGATGGGAGTCTGATGGAAGTGTGAGGAGGAGGAGGAAGGGGGAGGAGATGGGGATGTGGTGGCGTAGTAAGCCGGTCCGGCACTACCACTGGCGGGCCGTGGGTGAGGGTGGGTGCGGCTGCCGCTGCTGCTGGTGCTGCCGTTGCCCACAGGGTCGTGATTGGTGGTGGTGCCCAGGTGTGCGATCATGGTTTGAGGGGATACTTTGCTCGCAAGGCTACTACGGGCGCTGCTGGAATGCTGGCTGGAGCTGCTGGCAGGTGTGGCGTGCGCGCCTCCTCCCGGCTCATTGCTGCTGTGGTACTGCTGGGCAGTGGATGGGGTCGTCTGTAAGTGGGCGGGTGCAGATGATGGGGCACCAGGGGCGCTTTGGAACTCTGTGAAGGAGTGGTGTGAGTGCTGGGCCAGGGTGGTGGGTGGTGTTGCAGAGGCTGGGCCAGGGTGGTGTTGCCAAGGCGCTGGTGAGTGGTGCTGCAGAGGCATGAGTGGTATCACAGAGGCAGTGGAGATGTGCGTGGGCTCAGGTATGTGGGAGGGAACGTGCTCGTGCTCATGGCTCCCCAATGCTGCTGAGGGTGTGTGCTGCTGCAGGCGCACCGGAAAAGGCAAGGGCTCTGGAACGGGAGCGCTGTGAGGCTGTGGTTGGCTAGGGAGGGAGTGGGCACTGTTATGCTCCGCCTCATGTCGTGGAAGGGGAGATGGCTCTGGAAAAAGAGCGCTGTGAGGCTGTGGTTGGCTGGGGAGGGAGTGGGCACTGTTATGCCCTGTATCACCACTGCCCAAGTGCCCTGGCCCAGAGATGACAGACAGC
Organism: Dunaliella primolecta; assembly: GCA_914767535.2. Lineage (NCBI taxonomy): Eukaryota > Viridiplantae > Chlorophyta > Chlorophyceae > Chlamydomonadales > Dunaliellaceae > Dunaliella > Dunaliella primolecta. Next base: position 6,938,101 of record OU611753.1, on the reverse strand, counting down.
TGATGGGGACTTTCATCAGAGGTGGGGGGCATGGCGTGGTGTAGGAAGCCAGGTCGTCCTGGCGGCGGGCGTGGGGTTGTTGAGGCAGATGGTGACTCAGGAGGGGCATCATCGTTGGGGTTTGGCCTCAGATCGAGGTCTTGCCTCGTTGTGATGGGGGGGACGTCGGGCTGCTGGATATGGTGCGCTTGATGGCCCCCCGGAAGAGGGTTGGGCAGGTTAAGATGGTGTGCTTGATGGCCTCCCGGGAACGCGATGGGCTGGTGGAGATGGTGCGCTTGATGGCCTCCCGGGAGGACGTGCGTCATGACGTGGTCAGGGGACGGAGGCACAGCGCTGTGCGACGAAAGGCGATGCGGCACTACATGACTTTCAAGGGGCAGCGGCTGGGTGGTCATGTGGGGAGGTCGGGCGTGCGTGTCAAAAGCAGGGGCGGCAGCCTGGGGCAGAGGAGGACGGTGGTCCTCATCTGTCCCTGGCCTCAGGTGTCCGAGGTCAGGTTCTGCCGCTGGGCCAGGGGGTGTTGTACACTCAGGAGATGGGCTGTGCGCGAGGGGGTTGGTGCTGCTGCTCGAGTTGGTGGGGTGGGGTGTGGGTGAGCTTGCATGGTGTGCCTCAGGGTAGGAAGAGGGATTGGCAGATGCAGCGCTGTCAGCTTTGAGGTACGCAGCTGGGGAGGATGCTGTGGTGGGGACGTGGAGGTGGGAGGCAGCAGGTTTTAGAGCTGACCCGGCGTGGAGGAAGTTCGAGGCAGGAGGCCATGCGGTGGCAGCAGCAGCAGCAGTGGCAGGAGCAGCAGCTGCGACTGGGGCAGGGCTTGTAGCTGTGCTTCCACTGTTTGAGGGGCTGTGCTGGGTGCCTTGCGATGGGGCAGCAGAGCTGGAGACGGAGGTGGGGGAGGACGTGAGGACTGGGGGGGTCTTTCGCAGTGACAGCTGGGCATGGCGTGCGCTTGGTGGTGGTGCTGCTGCAGTGGTAACTGCATGCTGTATAGACTGCTTCGGTGCGGGGTTTGGTGTGCTGCTGGGGGGAAGGTGGGGGTGTGGACGGTGGTGGGGAAGAGCCGAGGGGGATGCTGAGGGTGCGCGGAGGGGGGAGCGCTGCAGAGGGGAGGGGCGTGCTCTGGCAGTGGGTGCTGCACGGGTACCAGCTGGATTGCTGATGCTGGGTCCCCTGGCCAGTTTGATGAAGCCGTACTTGGTGGCTGCACGGGTGGCGGTGTGCAAGCGAGGCCCAGGCTGCACACACAAGCAGGCAGGGATGCATGCATGCGCAGTATGAGGCTGTGTGCATGAGTTTTATTGAGTTGCGCGTGATGGGCGCGCAGGTGGTGGTGTGCAGGCAAAGCCCAGGCTGCACACACAAGCAGGCAGCAGTGCATGCATGGGGCGGGCGTGATTGGGGTGCTTCCGGACTGGCACTGGAACACGGATGGAGGTGGCGGGGTGAGGTAGGTTCCACTGAGGAGGGAGGCAAAGCGGTGAGGACAGAAAATCCAGGGGGCAAAGAAAAGCTATGGGGGCAGCACGGCTCTTTTGTTCATCGATGCAACAGCTCCTTTGCAATCTATGCAACACAATCAGGCAGGTGGTGCGGCAAAGGATTCAGGTCAAACAGGGGTGGTGCTTGGTGCTTTTTATGGAAAGCCATCATGCGTTCTTTCAAGGAAATTGCTGCTTCTACACAAACCTCCTGGTTGTTTCTGCGCTCGAGGCGCCTTGGACAGGGGTGGTGCTGCTTGTGAAGGACAAGAACAGTGAGGTGCTGACACACCTGACACACCTCTGATTCTCCAGGAAGCCTGATGGGCCACCATCCCTGAGCTGCCTGTATAAGCTGGAAAAAAACTGCTGAACGAGCACATACACGCGCAGGGCTACTGGCGTACACAGATCTATGTCCCCTTGCTTCAGACACGCACAGATCCAAGCCCTGATTGCACCCATGGTGAGCACGTGAGCCCTGACATCAGACTTTGTGGGCTCTCACATGTGTCCCTCAATCATGCCCAATTCTCATCTTTTCCATGGCGAGTCCGGCATCAAACTTGATGGGCATTCCCTTGCCTTCTCATGTTAATCGATTTGGACCTCTGTGTCCATAGTGAGCATGCCAGTCCTGAAATGACGCCATGCATGAACAATTTGTTGAGTCATGGACCCAGATCCTACCTTGGGCGCGGTGCCCCCTTCCTCCTGCTGCGTGAGCATCTCCAGCTGCTGGGCCATGCGCTCCACCTGCTGTGACATCTCAGCCTTCTTCTTCTGTGCTGCCACCCGCTTCTGCCGTTCGCCCTGCCAGGGAGAGGCAAAAGGGAGAGAGACACATCAGCTTTTCACCTGCGTAATGTGGTATGCACTATATACCCCATGAAACATGTGAAGCTACCCGCTTCCGCCGCTCTCCCCGCCAGCGTGAAATTTTATGAAAAGACTGAGTCAGTCAAGAGGTGCGTGCAATAAGGAAAGGTCCGGTAACTAGCAAGCTAGCAGAGGTCTCACCAAACTGCCAGTATGGAGGCAAAAAGAAGACAGGGCAGCTATTTATCTGCATCTGTTTGTTACATGCAAACACCGGATGAGACATGGGCAAGCCTCTTGAGGTGCTTGCTCCCCCTGCCCATGTAGGAGGGAGACAACCTGCTTATTGTCTGCATATGATACGTAGTATGCATCGAACACCAAATGCATATTTGCGCGTTTCTGGAGGAGCTCAGTGCCCAACTGCAGGTCCAAGGAACTCAGAAGCTGATGAAAACTGCTGATTCAAGCAGTGCACACCACCACCTTGCCAGCAAATGCTGTGTCTGCTGTGCAACACGCTGCAGTGTCTCACCATGTCTGCTGTGCAACATAACATGATCTCTTACAGTGTCTCCTGAAGCGTCTCATGCGCACCATAACCCTGCAGTGCCTCATTGCGTCTCCTGAAGTGTCTCATGCGCAACATAATCTATATGCCCCCTGTGCGACGACATGCCACTCACTTATCCCTGTGCATGCACCACACAGCATCCCAACAGATATGCACTGTCTCCTGAAACATCAGATCGCAGATGGAAGGCCTTCTCAGGAGTTAAGACGTCTGACTGCTAGCCTGCTTGTTAAAAATAAAATGCATGGCGGAAGGGGGAAACCACAAGACCAGGGACAAAAGGCCAAATCGGTACTGACACTGGTGAGGCAACACTGAGGCAAAGCCAGAGTGGCACCGCCGCTGATGAGCTCCAGAGTAAGTAGAGCAAGCAGAGCACTAAGGCATGTACGCAACCCTAGACAAGGCCATCTTCTCTCTCTCTCTCTCTCTCTCTCTCTCTCCTGCCAAGCATTTATGGGACCTAACACCCCTGCCATTCACCCGTGGGGCACTCACTCCTGCCAAGCATTTATGGGACCAAACACCCCTGCCATTCCCTTGTGGGGCACTCACTCCCGTCAAGCACTCCGGGGCACTCAAACCTGCCATCCCTTTGTGGGGCCCAACACTCCTGCCAAGCGCTCGTGGGGCCCAATATTCCAAATCTAAGGACAAACAGTGTATGGCTCCCAGCGCTGTCCCAAAGCACTCCCAGGTGCAGGGAGCACGTGCGTGAGGCCTCCAGCACTGTCCCAAATCCACTCCCAATTGCAAGGAGCACGTGTGTGTGGCCTCCACCGCTCTCCCCTCTCTCTGCTCCCAGGACACCCAATTCGACAGGCATGACTGCAACACAGAACCAACAAAACCGCCCCCTCGCTGGACTGGAGCCCTTTTGCTTCTATCTGCAACACAGAACCAACAAAACCGCCCCCTCGCTGGACTGGAGCCCTTTTGCTTCTATCTGCAACACAGAACCAACAAGACCGCCCCCTCGCTGGACTGGAGCCCTTTTGCTTCCATCTCCTTAAATGATTCATTGCAACCTGTTGCCCTTGTCAACATCCACACCTCGAGCTGATCTCACAGCTGCTGCAGCTGTTCTTCAGCTTGTGTGCGAGGCCTTAAGGTGGCTCATGAGCCAACATCACTGCCTCCACCCTCTATCTCCCTTGTCAACATTCATACCTTGAGCTGGTCCCGCAGCTGCTGCAGCTGCTCGTCAATCTGAGTGTGCGTGGCCTTGAGGTGCTCTGTGAGGTGCTGCTCCGCAGCCACCATGCTACGCACTTGCGACTGCAGCTGTGCTCTGGCATGCTTCAGCTCCTGCACTAGCGCCCTGCATGTACAAAAACACGCACATGCCCAGGGCAGAAGGCAGGCTGAAGTGGCTGCATGCCTGTGTGTGTTTGTGTGTGTGTGTGTTACGTGCATGTATGTGTGTGTGTGTGCGCGCATGTGTGTGAACATGTGTGCGTATGTGAGTCACAGACCTCAATGCCTGGCAACCTTTACAGGTCCTGACTCTTATGCTGCACACTGCTAAAGAAGGTACCCAGATTGACTGTTTATTAGAAAAATTAGGTGGACTTGTATTGCATCATCTTGACTGTATGACAAAACAGACAATCCTCAACACATTATGAGGTATGATAGCAAAGCAAATAAAGTCTGGGCAGGAAAGTTCCCACTCAATTGCCCTGAAGAGCTTCATTTGTTGCATGCAAAGCACCATATCAGTTGCTCTGCATTGTGTGAAGGCAACATGGCTGCTCACAGCTGCTGCTCAAGATGTACTACCACACAACTGCGCGCAAGCGCTTCATTTGCAGCATGCATAACACCCTGCTAGGCGCATTGAGTGAAAGCAACGTGGTTACTCACAGCTGGTGCTCAAGCTGTTGCTGCAGGCTCTCCTTGTCTGCTTGGAGGGTCTCGTGGTTTGATGCTGCCTGGCTCTGCTGCGCCTGCAGTTCGGCAACCTGCAGCACCCAGTTTGTGGAGGGACCAGCACCCAGTTTGTGGGAAATGGAGGATCATTGATGGCAGGAGTAGTACCCTTTTGTGAAAAGCAGGTTTGGTTTTAAGGCTTTCGAAGGCTTGAAGTCGTGCGGTCAAATAGAAGGGAGTGCAACCTGATCAAATGGTTGCAGGCTGTTGCTAACCAATGCCATTTTGGAATCACAGGGCGTGCAATGCTGCTGCTTCTACCCTCCTGCTTTTACCATTTTTGGGGATCACAGGGCCTGCGATGCTGCTGCATCCGCCCTCCACCCTCCCACAATCGCAATCAGGGGTGCAAGCCATCATCTGCCATAAAACATTTGGGAGGACCACATGTGTGCCCCACACAAATGCTCTCGTGCGCATGGACTGCACCAATGGAAAAGAAAGGGAAAAAAGAAGGGAAAAGAAGAAGGAAAAAAAAGAAAGGAAAAAAGAAAGGGAAAGACACAGAGGGGGGCATCTGCGGCCAAAAACAGGTGGTTTTCAAATGCTCCCTGAGTAGGTGCCCCCCAACTGGCTGCTCGAGTCCCTCTTTCTGGAGTGTTTGGAAAGAGCAGCTAATTGGGGCGCACATGCCTGATGAGTTGCAGCACGAACCCTACTTTTTGCCACCAAATCTCCATATCCGATCACCCACTCCAACAAATTGGGTCATCTTTAGTGATTGAGTCCTTGTTTGAAAAGAAAACCATTGCAAAAGAATGGATTAGAGATTTACCCAGTGGTTGGTGAGATACGGTATTCATCCATTTTCCTTAGAGAGAAGCAAGCACAAATCAGGAGGGTGTTGTCTCTGTAGCTTTTGGATGGCACGAAAAGAAAGAAAAAGAAAAGGAAAAGGAAAAGAAAACGAGAAGGAAAAAGGTGCAAATGGCTGCACCAGGAAATTGTGTCCACATTTGTCAGCATGCAAGGCACACGAGTACACGCGCACACACACACACAGACCACACAGGCGCACACACACACACACACACACACACACGTATCAATACACACCTGCCCTTGCAGGTCCGTCAGCTGCTTCAGGAGCATCAGGTTGTCCTGCTTTTGCGCCTCCGCACCCTCCCTGCTGTGATGCAGCTCCGCCTGCAGTCATACGTTTTGGCTGATGGCTTTTTACTGTAACCCTGTGAGCCTGCAAACCTTAGCAGCTCTGCCTGCAGTCAAGCATTGCAGTAGACTGCACTGATTACACACAGGGCAGGTGAACGCTTGGAGGCTCTTTCAAACTGTCTCCCTTAATCCCTGCTGTTGTCGGCGCTTGCCATCAAAATTTGTATTCCAGCAGAGCGTGACGAATGTATTGCTGGAGCAATCAATAGTAGTTGCTGGAGCATTCAGGACAGCATTCTGGACCAGTCGAGCAACGAATCGAGTTGGTAGCCTTCTTTCCCTGCCCAGAAAGCCATTGGTTTGTTTCTTGAGGGGCGTGTCTCCTCACATTGGACACTCACGTGCACCTGGATGCTTTCATGCTTACTTGCAGATCCTGTGACTTCCAGAATGTGTGCTTTTGATTTCCTCACGCTTTCACCAATAACTTTATTGATCAAAATGATGGCGACGTGACTCAGATATTTACAGCTGCACACCATTACCTGTGCCATTATCAGATGCTGCCATGCGTGCTTTGCCTTAAATACCATCTGACCTGGCTAAGGCTAAAAGGGAACCCACATGTTGCTTGTTTGCATAGTAGCGGGCAGAGATGGGGCGTGCACACTTGCATACTCGGTCTTGCCTGCTTGACTGCTTGTAGTGACATTAGAGTGACTCACTCTAAGCACAAGTACGACTGCTTGCAGTGACATTAGAGTGACTCACTCTAAGCACAAGTACGACTGCTTGCAGTGACATTAGAGTGAATTATTAAAGTGATTTTTTGAGTGACTGCTTGTAGTGACATTGTAGTGACAACTGCTTGTAGTGACATTAGAGTGTGAATCACTGGAAGAGACATGACACAAACAACGCACAATAGCCCACTGATTCTTGCACCTGGCTCGCACTCCTTGATTGACATGAAAGTGGAACAATACTTGTACAAGACACACCTTCCCATTTAGCCTTGCATACGATTAATTGGGTGACGCATGAGCAATATAACCTTACATCTGAGCCTGCTATCCAACCTGCTTCCTTTTTAAGGTTTTTCTTTTTCATAAGCGAGCTAGTAGTCAGGCGGTCTTGACTGAAGGCCTACCTTCGTCTGTAATCTACACCCACCTGCAGAGCCTCATGCGCCACTTGCAGGGCGGTGCTCCTGTGCATGGACGTTTGGAAGTGCCCACTCAGCAGCTTGGCCTGCGCGGCAAACTCAGCCCTGTCTTGCTGCAGCTGCCTCCTCAGCTCCCCTCGCTCCCACTCCAGGCCTTGCATGTGCCTGAAGAGGAAGGACAACCACAAAGTTGCTCTGGGCAGGAAGGTGGGGACAAGCAGGGAGAAGACAACACTCCTCAGCTCCTGTCGCTCCCATTTCAGGCCTTGCATGTGCTTTAACAGGAGGGGAACTTTACAAAGGTGCAGCGAGCACTTCCGGTAAGGAGGAAGACTATGTCAGACACCAGGAAGCACATGCAAGAAACCGACTTCTCTCTGGACACTCTTGAAAGGCGTTCCTGTAGGCTGCTTGACGTAAAATACAATCAAGTCTCAAGGCTACCAAGAGACATAGACCCCGCATTTTGAGGTGGAGACTGGGATTGGCAAGCATTTTCTCTTCTTTGCATCTCCTGACTCCTGCTCAGGGCGACTTTGTAGTAGATCATTCATGTAAAGGTTGGTAAAGAGTGCTCACAATCGGCAAATGCAGGTATGTTCTTAGATTTCATACCACTTTCAGTACTCCCCTCAAGCCTGAGTGGGGTGCCTGCCCACTGATCAAGCCTGCAATCAAAAGCCTCAGCATCCACTCACGCAATCATGTGGTTCATCAGCTCCTCCAAATGCGAAATCGATGATGCATGCCTGACAAGGACCTCAGCACCAGCAGTGGCGTTGCCTGCAAACACGTGTGCAGAGTGGATCTGGTGTCTGTGCTTGACAAGGTAAGCTTCTGTACAAATGGCACATCATCGCTGGCTGGAGATTTTGAAACGCAGAAAGGGTGGCTCACAAAAGGCAATATTGCTTTCAAAGAAACTGCAACCTGTGCTTGAACCATGCATGTACAGCTCCATTAGGCTGTGCATCAACATGCATGTATGCTCCGCTGTGCATGCTAGCATGCAAGTTAGACAGAGTGCACTCTTAAATTCGTGCATTTGCCCTCTTACTCTTGATTCCTGTTGAAATCGCTCCCCATTGTCCCCTTAACATCTCCAGCGACATGCGTGCAGGCGAATCTGATGGAGTAGGCTGTGCCACGTCCCCTTGGTCCTGGCTGGAACTGGAACTATTTGGAGTTGCATGCTGCTTTGAAGAAGAGGAAGGGTGATCATGCCCAGCAGGTGGTGCCTGCTCTGGACCCCCTATAAGAGGGGAAGTTGTGCTTGTAGAGCTAGCAGACTTCGTGGGTGTGCCACTGTGCATTGTGCACCTTCAGGACACAGAGTCAAACCATGCCTTCTGTCAGTGCCTGGCTTTTGAAAAAGCTTCTTGGAAGGCTTGCAAAAAAACCCTGCATCTTATTAATTTCTTTCTGTTCAAGAGGTGGACTAAATAAAGCTTCGGACCTGTTCGCATCATCGCAACAAGAAGCAAGTTTCCTTCACTCGGGAGAGCAAATGGCCACCCAGATATCTGACCTCCGGCCAAGCTCGTCCGGCGTGACAGTCACCGTGAAGGTACGTGCCTCCTAACTGGGATGCTTCTGTCTATGCACAAGACGTCCGTTGATCTGGTGTGGTGTGCCATGCACACACACATGCACACATGCGAGACCAAGTTGCCTGGACCATATGATGGAACATTTAACAGGACACACATGGTATCACAAGTGCTGTGGCAGCAACCGCACGGGCTGTGCCTGGTATGCTAGGCTGTGCCCAGAGTTTGCATGCGTAACTGACAATTAACTTTTGAGCAGCTTTGTCGTGCATGAGCTGCTTGCTGAAGAAGCAGCATGGATACGCCTGCAATTGCAAGAGGGATGCATCACGCAGGTGCCTGAGTCCCTCATGGGGGTGCGATAGGAAGCACGCTGAACATGCCCCCTGCCCTGCAGGTGTTAGAAGCCAAGGTGGTGGTGGAGAGGCCAAAAGGCAACAAGTCTGAGGGTCTTAAAGTGGCAGAGTGCATCGTAGGCGACAAGACAGGGTGCATCGTGTTCTCCGCTCGCAATGACCAAGGTACAAACGAGGCATTCGTAGACCTGCTTGTGCATGCTGTGCAATTTCACACATGTACACGCACACGCTCAAACACACATACTCACACACATATGCCTTGACAAAAGGGAGCTTCTCTTGCATGATGCCATCATCAATATGAATGCTGGGCTGCTCGCTCTCTTGATGACTACTTAGGCTGCATCGAATGGTCAAGTTACTACTTGCTTTTTGGCGGATATTTTTCATGGAGGCAACACGTTTTGAGACTTGCAAGGGCAAGTCTAGCAGCAGCAAGATTGCGTAGCATTCCCTTCATTTGGTCATGCTTCTGTGTTCTGCTACGGGCCAACAATGGCAAAGTGCGGATTCTTGATGGCTTGATGCTCTGCCTCTTGCAGTTGAGAAGGCGCAGCCAGGCTCCTACATCACGCTTCAAAATGCCAAGGTGGACATGTATCGAGGGTCTATGCGGCTGGTAGTGGACAAGTCAGGGAAGGTGGAAGAGGCCACTGGGGAGAAGTTTTCGCCCAAGGTGCGTGGACATGTACATGGACAAAACAGGCCTACGCTGGCCTTTTGCTCTCCACTGGCACAAAAGCCATAATGAGATGCATTGGATGTTCTGGCTCGCAAATGGCGAATGCTCCATGATGCCTTTGAATGGCATCATTCAGACCTGGCATTATCCATGTAAAAGGAAAAGATAAGGAAAGCTGGGTAGGGTAGCAGCAGGAGCTCTCCCTCCTACATTTATCAAGGGAAAAGGATACCTAGGGCCAAGGCACCATGCATCCTCTTCACCGAGAGAGAATGAACAGCTAAATGGGGACCAGGAGGGTTGCTAGCAGGCAGGCATCTCCCCTATGTGATGTGGCTTGCTTGCATCCTGGACCTGCTTGCATTCCTTCTCATGTTCTTCACCTTTCTCTGATAGCTGTTTAGAATGTGTGGAAGATGCCTCAATAAATTATCATGGAGGTGTTGGCCTATTGCTGGCTATTGCCCCCTCATCGCCTGGCCCTATGCCTTCTTTATCAGGGTCTTTGCAGCACTCTTATGCCCTTAGTAGCCCTGGAGTAACATATAAGGACATCTTTTTTCTTGAGGTTTGTGTTTGCTCTCCTACACCAATGCCATTTTTGATTCCTTCCCTTTGCATCTAAGAGGAAAATCACACTTTTTGGTGGGAATAAGTCACAACTTGAGCTTCGTAAGTGTGGCTCTCGGAAGGCTTGGGACCCATCCAGGAATGTGTTTTTGCCTGCTAACAATTTTCTTTATTGGTGCATGCTACTGTGCAGACGGACAACAACATGTCACTTATCGAGTTTGAGCTGGTGAGCTTGGATAGAGATGTCACAGCTTGAATTGAGCCAAGAGGGTGGGGGGGGGGGGGGCAAGTAGAAGAATGATCGGATGTATAGGTTGTCTGCGCTGGGGCAGCCAATGCTGTACTTGGTACTCTTTTGTTGAGAGAATTAGATGTTAGAATGTACCTTGATTGGCCTCCTCTGCGGAGAAGGTTACACAAGAGATGTTGCTTGGGAAGCAGGGACAGCTCATTTTCTTGCACGCCTGTTTTGCAAGTTGTACGGCCCGAGGGAGACTGTCCGTTCAATGGCCTGTCTTTGCCCAGGCTGCCACGACACAGATTGTCTGCAAAATCCTGCAGCGTCCTCGGGCATGCAAGTTTTATCGTGGGAGTCCTTGCTTCAGTTATTGGTTTTGTGCTTTGCTAGGTAGGAGTTAAAAAGCAATCGTTACTGTCTGTCCTGCTTTGTTCCAAGCAGAGGCATCTGTTTCATTCATACGCATGATGGATAAGGTTCCAATAATTTATGTGTGCAGTATTGAATCTATCATTGTCTGTTAATGGATAACATAAGCCCAGATCCCAAGCTTCGCTGAAGAACTTGGCAAGTTGTCAGTTAGATGCGTCAGCCTGGATCCATGTCAGATGCACTGCTAAGTGTTTGGTTGAGTTCCCTTCATGGCATACCTTCAGAGGTGAACTTGTTGTTCGCACAACATGGCAGCTAAGAATGATCAGGCACAATGGAAAACTGTCTGCATAGTCTACCCTTGTTTTGCTCAAGCTAGCCTTCAGGACCAATTCACTCAGTGTAAAAGCAAAGCAGGCATAACATCTTATGTCAAAGAGTAGTCCAAGCTTGTAATACGAAAAGGTTATAAGTAAAGAGCGAGACTGTTAAGCTAGACTAAAAAGAAAACGTTGGAACATACCGAAAAGTACTTCCCACCGGCCAGGTCCTGGAGCAGAGTGCTTCCGGAAACCCTCCAGATCCCCAAAAGCACTTACAGTCTGTAGCCTTGTGGTGGAGGAGATTCACGGCTCTTTTGAGCCAATGCATCTCCAATTTCTTAGTTGATGTAGGGAGAGTTTCCTCTGCCTCCGTATATTTTTCTTATCATTCTACTAGAATCTTTATAGTATAAAGAAAATTGTGGAGGTGTACGGTGAGAAAGTAAATTTCAAGGGAGAAAGGCCTCAGTCAAGACCTTTGATTGCTAGCCTGTTCATAAATGCACATGAGATCATAAAGGAGAAAAGGAAGTTTGTCGTTATTATTTTGGTTTAGAAAATTATTAATATCCTGGGAATTCACATGGTGAATGGTGCCTAGACAGGGCATCCTGTGGGAGATATGGAAATGTAGAAAAAAGAAGTCACGCCCAAAAAGTGAGGCATACTTTTGATGGAGAGAGCAGACCTGGGGATTGGAACATCTGAACAGCACATGTATTTCATCTTGTATGTCATCAGAGATCACAAATATCACAGACCGGAGAAGTACTATTAGACCAGATAGCCCTTTTTATTTAAAGTGTGTGAACCTGCAGCCTGATTCTGGCAGTGTTGCAAAGGATGTGATGGAGAAGATCCAAGTACACGTCTTTAGGCATTGTACAAGGAGGGAGAATTGCATGTGCATCTCTGACCAACAGAGATGTGACAGGAAGTGCGCACCATTGATGATATGTCAGCCATTTATTTTTGTTTACTCTGGGATAAGGGGCTGTGAGTTGTTTCCAGTACAAGGGTTACAAGGGAAAAAAGGCCTCAGTCAAGACGTTTGACTGCTAGCCTGTTCATAAATACACATGAGGTCATGAAGAAAAAAAGGAAGTTTGTTGTTATCCTGGTTATAAAAAAATTGATATCCTGGGAATTCACATGGTGAATGGTACCTAGACAGGACATCCTGTGGGAAACGTGGAGGTGTAGGAAAGAGAAGTTGTGTTCAAAAAGTGAGGCATACTTTTGACTTCCAGTACTACTTGCTAGTAGCTAAGGTGTCCTGATCTTAGGTCCACCACGAAATGACTGAGGTTCACAGGATCGCAAGCCATAATTTGACGTCTCATCAGATCCGAGTGTGCCAGACCATCCAGCGCAGACAAGAGGTATGATGTCCAATAAGAGTCAGTCCTGGGGCTAAGGCTGATGTCTGCATGGAGAACCTTGTTGAGGAGTAGACCATGCAGCAGCGGCGTGCAGCAGTGAGCAGAAGCCGCAGCAGCAGGGGGGGGGGGGTGCGGGCTAGCAGAGGCTTGCGGAATGCAGCTGGCCCTGTGGCGCGGAGCGCGCGTGGGACGCTGGTGGAGCGGTGTAGGCAGCGACGAAGGGGGGCCAGGCATCGAGCAGAGGCATGGAAGGCATGGATGATACAAGGCGAGTGGAGGGTGGTGCCTGTGGTCTGGGGGCCGGGCAAGGCGTGCACTTAATGTGTTGGCACCAGTTCTCTAAGGGTTGTTCCACAGGCTTCTGCGTGGTCAGCAGTTGCTAGCAGCTAGTTAAGCTAGTCTGCCATAATGCAGACTTTAGTTGTGCTCAGCAGACAGCTGCTGGGCATGGCTTTCCTTGGTTGGAAGGCTGACAGTGCTGACTCTGCCTGCTGTTGAAGGTCTGGAACTCCAGTCTTCAAGCAATCATCCTGCTTTCTTTTCTCGTTGCTGGACCTGTCTTCTTTCTCTGTCTGCGTGCTTCTCTCAGTCTGAACTTCGTGGTGGGTGGGTCATACGGTCTGCGCACCAATGTGGCCCCTATTCCTTGATTGATGTAGGGAGTGTTTCAATGCCTACATAGTTTTCCTTTTCTTTTCTTTTCTAGAATGTTGCACTTAGTGAGCGAGTTGTAGAAGCACATAGTGGCACGAAACCAGTTGAACTGAAAAGTTTATTTACTGTACAGCTCTGAATGATGAAGACATCAACGTCACTGCAAAATTACTTTGAATGTGAGCGCTTTCCACATTGTTGAACAGCAGCCTGGGATAATCAAATATTGTTCTCAGAACAGAGGCTCTGTGCGATTGCTGCTCATGCGGAAAAGCTCGAGGTCAGGTCTTGTCCCCTTTTGACGAGAAGTATATATACTCTGGAAAGATGATGCAAACAGAAAGGCCCTGTACATAAAAGGAAGGTTCCCAAACTAACAAACTGCACTATAGGTCCCATGGTGGGGGCCAACTTGCTGTAGTAGACTTCTGTGCTTGCTCTTCCTCTTGGTCTGTATGGTGGGGCCCTCCCTTTCAGGACAGGTGACCTTTCCTTAATGCACGCGGTCGGACGTGGCAAGCGTAGTCTTTCTTTCCTTTTCTTACTGCACCACTATTTTGGCAAAACGTTTTTGCACCAACAAGCTAATTTCAAAGCTGTATTTGCTTCCTCTTGCAACACATTTGCTTCAAGCCCGGGGCCAACTTGCTGGAGTAGACTTCTGTGCTTGCTCTTCCTCTTGGTCTGTATGGTGGGGCCCTCCCTTTCAGGACAGGTGACCTTTCCTTAATGCACGCGGTCGGACTTGGCAAGCATAATTTTTCTTTTCTTTTCTTACTGCACCACTATTTTGGCAAAACGTTTTTGCACCAACAAGCTAATTTCAAAGCTGTATTTGCTTTCCTCTTGCAACACATTTGCTTACGGATTTTTCTGTCGGCTGGAAAGGGCTGGCAGATTAGCTGAACATTTCAACTAAAGGAGGTTCAGAATGTATACCTCTGTACTCAACCTAGGTAGACAAGTTGTCTAAAATAATCCAATCTAGTCAATGCAAGAGAAACCAGTTGCTCACACCATAAGAGCTATTTTTTGTTTCCATCTGTGCTTTGGGATTATATATGCTGTGTGTGCTCTCCTTGGTGCAGGCCTTGAAATGTCCTCATTTGCCTGTGTATCCTGTCAATAACGATGCCATAATTAGTCAAAAGCTGAATCAGTAGCCTCCCAGCTCAGGGAACATGCCGTCCAAAGATTATCCACCATCATTTACACTAGACATGCACTTTGTTTTCAGGGAGCATCTGGGAGGGGGTTTGCTGGGAACGCGGCGGCGGCAGAGGATGGGAGAAGGAGAGCCCGAGCGCTCAGGGGCATGGCAAGCAATCCCCCGGATCCCCATTAGTTCTGTCTCTTGCTCTCTCCTAGGATAGTTTTGTCTAGTTTAGGTGGAGGGCCTCCTGGTGAGGCCTCTAACTTTTGTTAGGGAATGTCTTCCCTTGTTAGGGAATGTTCTTTTTCAGGGACCTAATGCACGTCCTAACCCTAACAGGACCTAGCCGTGGTGGGTGGGTCATACGGTCTGTGCACCAATGTGGCTCCCTTTCCTTAATTGACGTAGGGAGTGTTTCACTGCCTACGTAGGTTTTCTTTTCTTTTCTTTTCTTGTTAATGCTTAATTAATACTGAGCAAAAAGCCCAAAACAAAATTAGCAGTGGGGCATTTGCAGATGACCTCATTTGCATCACAGGCACTTATGCCAATCTTCGCATCCAAGCCAAGAAAATAACCCTTTATGCATGCTGGTCCCACCTAATTATATCTGGCAACAAGACCAAGGTGACCTGCAGCCTCCCTAGTCCACAAAGCAGAGACCTTCGGGGCGATACTTCAGTGGCAGACTTTGCCAGACGTCTGCTCAAAGACAAGGTCCTGGTGCAAGGCAAACCAGCCCAGTTCATTAGCCCAGGGGAGCCTTTTACCTACCTAGGTACACCGGTGTAGAAGTCACCATGACCCTGGACTGGAAGCCCCAACTTACTAAAATGACGGACAAGGTCACCTAAAAGCTCCAAAATCTAGCTTGCTCCTTTGCCACACCCAGGCAAACAATGAATATAATTCGGATAGCCATCATCCCAAGCATTGCCTATGCCTTCCCAGTCTCACCCTGTTCTGAGAATGACCTCGCTCATTGGGATAAGCTTACCCTTAATACCATAAAAGAGAGATACAAGCTCTGGCAGTGCACTGCGACAGCTATCCTGCGAGAGGACAAGCTCAATTTTGGGCTTGGATGCCCATCCATTGCTGTGGAATATAATACGAGGTGCGCAGTGGCCCTCATCACTAGCCTCAACAACACTGGCTAACACGGCCGCACAACCAAGTCACTTCTGGAATCTCAAATTCAAAATCTTAGGAGCTACTTGCTCAGGAGCATCAACCCATCTCACCACACCCCCACCTTTATCTCCAAACAATTACCCTACATGCTCTGTGTTAGACAATACCTCTGCATCAACAAGAGCGCGCTTGACATCACCTTCCAAGGAGTGACCTACCTTCTCTCCAGCATCCTGCCTGTCTTAAATCCACTCTCAATGCCAGTGCAACCCACCCTGAAGACCCTAGCCTGCCATTGCGCCTATCCCCTCATGGAACTAGGCATTACCAGCCTCTCCTCCCTGCTTGTTGACAACCTCGCTCACGTCATTGACGGAAACAAACTCACATCCTTGCTGGGCCACAAAGTCAGGACCAGACACATAATTGCCTTAAATAAACTCTCCCATACTCTCAACTCCCACGAACTGACACCTGATCTCATCAACACCATTATACAGAGCCAAGACAGCTCGCCCAATAAACCCCCAGGATCACGCTGCATAAATAACACAACATATTCAGAATTCATGAAAACGGAACATACACCAACAGGCTGGAACTGGTCAAAGCTCTATACAGGACATGCTCCCCCAAGCCACCCCACAAGTAATCCACTCGATGGGGTTCGTGCCCCTAACACACACATACATCCTGACTCCAGGACCTACAGTAACCCCCTCTTTAATGCTCAAGATATGGAAGTAGAAAATGCTCTCCCCCGCAGCCAGGACAGCCCGTCCCCAAACAGTCAACCACATACAGAGGCACACATGTACCAAGACAGACGCACTTGCAAAAGAAACAACTCCTATGTGGAAGGACCACAAACAAAAGCATATGACATAGACCCCACCCAACCCCTTTTGACACCCCTCACACAGGCCCTGCCCCTGGAACCCACTCAGACCCCACAAACTGGGATGAGAAGGCCCAGAGGGAACCAAGACCCCAAAACACTCCTAGAATACCACACACAACCCATTTTGACCCCGTGCCCCTTACCACCAAACATACCAGACACTGATGTTGCCCGATGGCTCTGGAATTACAGACAGAACACAGCTGCTGAATTAAGCGCAGTGCAAGCAAGCAATACAATCTTTCGCTATGATCATGTCATCCAAAATATACTGGGCTGGCAACATATACGAAAGTCCAAGAGATCCTCCCAGGAAAAACAGCAAATTCAATACAAAGTTCAATGACATCCTGTCACCATTGAAAACCCATTTTCCAGAATGATGGGCTAAAAGTGGTTTCCTCAAAACACATACCCAGAAGATTGGCAGAGGATCCATGCTGCCAACTCTGCTTTAGCCCAGTGAGCAAAGAACACACCCATGAACCTCAATGTTACGATGACATGCCCACCTGTGATACCTGCCACCGCACATACCACTGGGGCTGCCTAATAGACGTCAAATTATGCTCGCTGCAGGATCGAGCGCCAAACAAGCCTGATGAGCGTTGGGACTGCCCTGCATGTGCCCCCCTGTCTCATTCCCAAAAATTAGAAAGACATGATTTCTCTGAAGAACACAAAATAATCCATGTGCAATGGCATCCCCGATGGGAGGCCGCTGAGATGTTATAGATGCACCCAGACCTACAAGCCCATGTGCAAGCCTATGAGCAAGAAATGCCGGAACAAACATCACAGCCCCCAACTGATGAAACGGATCTTGACAACCTTATAAAACAAGGATCTGAAGGCGATCCTGAGAGCCTCTCCAACTCTTCATGACTCTCAACTACTGGATGCGCTATCCGCAAGAATGTCACTTTTGACTTCCAACCTACCAACCCCCAGACAGGTATCATGCCAAAATGGAAATGTGAGATAATTATAAGAACTGTTGATCTCATGAAAGAAACCCGACAACGGGACGCATCCGATGAGACCGCAGTACCTGCACAAATGCCTGAAGTGTTCACCCTTGAATCTGCCTGTACCTATAACACAAATGGCAAATGCGTTGGCATGCTCAATACAGAAAGGCTTCAAACCTTGCTTGAAGCATATGGAGCAGCCAAGAAGGCAGGCATACACACCACCATCCAACCACCCGTCCGGGATACAGCAACAGAAATTATGGGCCTCCTATCACGCCAAAAGGCTCAAGAAAAGCAACTTTTTACAAAAGGCAAAAAGGCTCACAACTCCAATGCACTGATCACACCTCCCCACATTCGATCAGCCCTGCATACATGGTGCATGGTCTCAACAGAAAGGTTCTCCAACCCTCTTGAATTTGACTGTACCTACAACACCTACTTCAGCACAAGCTACCGAGACCAGGTCTTTGGGGCGTGCAATGATGCCTTTTCTACACGTTATTGTGGCTACTCCTTCTGCCACCCTCCTCATGATGACGAGATCATGTTCCAACTCCTACGCCACCCAGTGCACTCCTCCCTCCAAACCATCGAACCAGTTGCCACCTTCATGCTCTTACCTCACTGGAGAGGCTTCAGCTGCAACGCCTACATGAGCTGGCTGAACCACTACCCCGGTATTGTGCAAGTGCTAGCCAAATTCCCTGCTGGTAAAATCCAATTCCAGGCACCCCAACACTGGTTCAACACCATGCCTAACCCTGCCCAACCTTCTTATCCCATTCAACTCATTGTTGTTTGGAACCTACATGCCAGAGAGGCGCTAGATAATGCCAACAAGGACTGGCTTCAGCTTCTCAAACGAGACATACCAGAAGCACACTGGCTACCCCTGCAACCTCCAAATTCCGCCATACCACTGCATACTCAACGCCTAACATCAAACAACTGGAGGAAGAAATTTAAATCACTTCCCCATGACATTCATATTTGCTCACACAGGTGCCCTCAGACAAGAGCAGCCTTCCACCCTGCCACCTACAAAAAGACCTTCACACCTAAAATCAAGAACTGGAGAGAAATCACCTACACAGATGGCATTGTCATTAAACACAAAGATGACTCTCCACCATTTGTTGGCTCAGGTGTTTACAAGCCGAGCAGAGACTCTACCCAATCATCTCAACAGCTACAATTGCACATAAATCCCAATGGACATGGACCCACAAACACTATCAACAGAGCAGAACTAGCAGGCATTCTTGTAGCTCTCCAACAAGGGCACACTGCCATTGCTTCTGATAGTGCATCCTGCCTCTCTCAGATTTCCAAACAGACCATTAACCCAATGCGCATGAGGACCCACCTTCATGCAGAACTCATCCAGGCCATCTCAAATGTATTAGAGTACTCCCCGCACCCTATACACTTCTATAAGGTTAAAGCACACTCTGGTATTATTGGTAATGAGGGGGCTGACGCCTGCGCACGCGCTGCAGCACTAGCAGATAACACGGACATTGCACTTCCAGATGCCAGGGATCCCTTCCATAACTTCTACTGGCTCACATTCAAGTCCTCACATGGGCGCAACGGTGAAACACAAAACTCCCGCACTGCTCCAACTCATTACCTCACCAACCTGACAGACAAGCTTAAAACACACATGCACACTTTTGGCAAAAGACATAAGCTCGGTTCTGCTGACACTTCAGGCCACTATTACAATAGCTGGCAGAGGCTTAATTGCGCCACACAGCCCGCTCCCCCAAACACCTCTGTCAGCTCAGAAGCTCATAACCCACCCTCTCAACTTGCCAACAAAGAAATCAGTAACTCCTTTTGGAATGATCCAAAGATCACCCTTAAACATCAGATTAATGTATTGAAATACCGCACAGGAACAGTTTACACTCAGAAACATGCCATCAGATTCAAGGTGTCCAACACCTCTGCACGCTGTCTATTATGCGGCGATATGGACAGCATCAATCACATTGCCCTTAGATGTCCTAAATCAACTATGAATGGAATGTACACCAATAGGCATCATGTTGGCCTTAGCTTCTGCGTCAAAGCCCTAAGTAAAGACAGATTTGGCTCGTCCCTTATTGTTTTGGATGCCTGCCAAATTGAGAGACTCCTGGAGCAGGGAATAGAAGTTCCTGAAAATATCTCCCGAACAATTCCGGACTGGGTTTTCCCTACTGGTACTGGCTCCTCTGCCCAACACCAAAAGTCGCCCTGATGCTGTCTTTGTGCGCTCTATCCCAGGTCGATCTCACCACCTTGATCCTACCAAAATCCCTCCTCAAGAAAGGGACATTCATCTTGTTGAATTTAAATTCTGCCCTGATACCAACCCTTTATCCACTCTGGAAGCTGCAACTACTCAGCATGCCAATACTTTTATAAGGCTCAAAATCTGCAGCTCAAGAAACCCTAACAGGAACAACGAAATGACGTTGCACATAATCTTAGTTGGTGTGGCAGGCACTATTTATAACGACTACACCATCTATTGTCAGCTTGGGTTTAACCAGGCATAAGGCTAAATCATTAGCATCCAAACTGAGTTGCCATGCTATCCAAAGATTAACAACTATTATTAACACCACCTTCATTTCCAGGGGACTTCTGGGGGAGGATTTACTGTTCGCGCGGCAGAGGAGAGCAGGAGAAGAAGAGTCCGGGCGTCCAGGAGCATGGCAGCCAACCCTCCAGATCCTCATTAGCTCTTGTTTCTGGCTTTCTCCTAGGCTAGCTTAGTCTAGTTTAGGCTTGAGGGCCCTTTGGTGGGACCCTTTCTAGCTTGCTAGTCAGGGAACCTTTCCTTAATGCACGCGGCCTCTTGGCTGGCGTAGACTTTCTTTTCTTTTCTTTTGTGAACCTCAGTCAATTTGTGGTGGACCTAAGAACTAGACACCTTAGCTACTGGAATCAATTCACAACTGATCCCAGAGTAAGCAACAGTAAGCGGCTGACATACCATCAATGGTGCGCACTTCCTATCAGAGCTGCTCATGCCATTCACCCTCCTTATACTCTGCCTAAATACATGCATTTGGATCTTCCCCCTCATGTCCTTCGCAACATTGCCAGATTCAGGCTGCGAGTTCACATTCTTCGAGTTGAAAAGGCTGTTTGGTCCAATAGTACTTCTCCAGTCTGTGATATCTGTGATTCTGATGACATGCAAGATGAAAGACATGTGCTGTTCAATGTTCCAATCCCCAGGTCTGCTCTCTCAGTCAGAAGTATGCCTCACTTTTTGAGCTTAACTTCTCTTTTCTACATCTCCACGTCTCCCACACGTCGGAAAGTGTGGTTTGTTCTGATCTGGATCTGATTCAGGCGAGCAGATTCTGATGTGAAGCTGAATCAGAAGGGAGATCTGATCTGGACCTGATTCAGACCTGAATCAGTTTGAGACTTCCTGATTCAGTACTGCCTTGCCTCAGCCAAGGTGCATAGAGTTCATGGAGGTCTGAATCAGTTCTAATTCAGATCTGATTCAGATGTTTTTGCACCTGAATCAGGGAAACCTTTCCAGTAACATGGTTTTGTCCATGTTTTAAATGTGTGCTGATGGAGTGTTTCTGCTAAGTAGGTATATTTTTGTTCATTTGCAATCCATCTTGTGCGCCACAATGCTGCAGTGAGCTTGACCAGCCTGCCTGTATCGTCGTGCACCAGCCCTCCCCTGTTGCTGGTGTATGCAGGATGCTTTGAGTAAGTGCTCCACCTGCCTCTTCAAAGGGGTATTTAACTCATTCTGGCTCCTAAAACCATCCGAGGAGTTAGTTGAGGTGGTGTGCACACTGCCGCCTTTGAAGAAGCTGGTAGCCAGCATGCCTGGCAGTGAGCAAGGGCGTAGCAAGCAGGAGGACCTGGAAGAGTTCCTCTGGTATGCCCCAAGCAAGGGGCAGCTCCCCAAGTACCCTGGCCAGATGGGCGGCATGGCCCTCCTGAAGCACTTCCTCTCACAACGTCTGGACCAACGTGCCAAGATTGTGGCAAGTACACCTGCTTTATGATGTGATTTGTTGTTGTGAGGTTTGCTAATTCCAAGTGTCAGGACAGCTGGGCATGCCAAGTTGTTGTGTTAAATGTTTTAACATTTTAACGCACAGGGTGAAGTCATATTTATATGGAGCTGTTTGGTTACCAAAGGGACAAATGTGCCTGGCCACTTGTTATAACCTGTCACTTGTTACAACCTGTCGTGTTTCCAGCAAGCAAATGTTGTCAACACTGATTTGGATACAACTGCACAGGCTGCTGGAATCTAAGATGTACATGCTTGCTCATGCTCAGAACCGTGTGGTTGAAGGCCTTTTCACAGCTCTTGTCCCTTTGAGATATTGCCATTGCTGATTTGGCTCCAACTGCACAGGCTGCTAGAACCTGAGATGTACATGCTTGCTCGTGCAGAGAAACGTGTGGCTGAAGGCCTTCTCCCATTACTGGGGGTACCAGCCTGGAGTGTCCCCACCAGAGCAGCAACAAAGAGAAAGATTTGCACAGACGCTGCTAGGTGAGTGGGAGGTCCAGTTTGATTAAATGTGCATGCTTGCCGCACTTGCAGTTCGAAGGAGGTTGCAACATAGCTGGATGCTGGAGTGATAAGCACATGCCCTGATGCTGGAGATTCATGCAGAGACTATGAGCTGTTGCATTGCAAAGAAACATTGGTTGCCTACATGTACGCGCGCACGTGCGCATACACACGCGTGCGCATACACATACACACACACATGCGCAGATGAGCATAATCAAGAATGCGCTCGCTTCCGCAAGGTTAGAGACGTGGTAGATGAGCCTGCCTTCAAGGCCGCGGTGGCAGCTTGTGTGTATGGCACCAATGCAGTGGACGCTGACAATGGCTACCGCTGCAAGTTGGAGGTGCTACAAGTCACTTTGCAACAGCTAGCTTTTTGTGCGCACACGGTAAGTATTGGTGCGTACATGTGTATGTGTGCAAGAGTGTGTGTGTTTGTGTGTGCAGCTTTTGCTGCCACAAAAGGCAATAAGAAAGGGAGGCTGGTAGCGGTATATGACCTGTCATCTCATGCTTAATGCTGGAAACCTAGGCACATACCTCCCTTGGCAAAGAGAGGCTGGCAGCATCATTTGAGCTGTCATCTCATGCTTAATGCTGGAAACCTAGGCAC
Organism: Dunaliella primolecta; assembly: GCA_914767535.2. NCBI lineage: Eukaryota > Viridiplantae > Chlorophyta > Chlorophyceae > Chlamydomonadales > Dunaliellaceae > Dunaliella > Dunaliella primolecta. Next base: position 6,915,545 of record OU611753.1, on the reverse strand, counting down.
ATACCTCCCTTGGCAAAGAGAGGCTGGTAGCATTATTTGAGCTGTCATCTCATGCTTAATGCTGGAAACCTAGGCACATACCACCCTTGGCAAAGTGCCTATACAGCAGTGCATGATTTAAATTGGGAGCAAGAATGCTTATCTCTTGCATGCATCTCCTGCTATTATTTATTTTTTGGAAAAGCACTGCGTTTGCGCAACAACATACAGCAAGTTAGTCATAACAACATACATGCTCACATGTAGAAACTGGTGTTCCCTGGGTGCAGATCTACGCATTTTTGAAGTTTGGGGAGGCAAAGAAGGGGGCGAAGAGGGAAGATGGCTGCAATGAGCAGCTACAAATCTTGGTGGAAGAGATCAAGGAATGGCGGGCACAGAATGCAGGCAAGGTGGCAATGCCTGGATTTGATATCGCAAATGACTCTATTTGAGGACAAAGAGGAAGAGGATGAATAAGTCGACTAAGCTGTGCAATTGACGCTTTTGAAATGAACAGACAACAGCATAATTGTTGCACATGTTCTCTTTTGCGGTTGCTGCTGCACAGTTTTGGGGGATTTTTAAAAACATTTGTGCATACTGCATCTGAACATTTGCTTGACGCTTTTGAAATGAACAGACAAAATTATGTTGCATAATTCTTCTTTTGTTGTTGTTGCTGCTGCTGCTGCTGCTGCTGCTGCACAGTTTTTGGGATTTTAAAAATCATTTGTGCATAATGCACCTGAACGTTTGCTTTTGCATTGGGTTAGGAACTTTGAGTGGCACTTTTATATTGTAATTGCAGGCTGGTGAGGCAAGTCGTATAGTATGCCACTTTTGCTATTATCCTTTTGTTGATACCTAAACTGCATCTACTTTATTTTTTATCAGCTGTGTGGTGTGCGTGAATTATTAAATTCAAGTTGAATGTAAGTGAATTTGAAAATGGCATCAGTGTGCCATCTTCAACTTGCGGAACAGGTTAGTGCCATGTTATCCACCTTGTCAAATTTGCAAGAACCTCTTGGATGGGCTTGTAGGCTAGGGAGTATTGATTCAGGTCCAGACAGCCTGAGCAACTACCTGAGTCAGGTCATCAGGTCAGGCTGATTCAGGTGCAAACCATGCTGAAATTAACCTGAATCAGTTCTCCTGTAAAGGAGCACACCTCTGAGGGTCGTTGCCAAATGCTTCTGGTCCGGATCTGATTCAGGCTAGATCCATTCTGATTGACAAGCTGAATCAGTTGAGTCCAAAGAACTGATTCAGATCACTTCAGTTCCAAACGACCTGAGCAACTACCTGAATCAGGTCATCAGATCGTTTTGATTCAGGTGCATACCATGCTGAATTAGACCTGAATCAGTTATCCTCTAAAAACCAGACCTCTGAGGGCCGTTGCCAAATACTTCTGATCAGGACCTGATTCAGGCAAAACCCGTTCTGATTGACGAGCTGAATCAGTTCAGCAAAAAGAACTGATTCAGGTCACTTATTTCCGGAATCAGAAAGAAAAAGAACTGAATCAGGTTGGGATCAGTAAACTTACTGACTTTTAAAACCACACTTTCCAACGCAGGATGCCCTGTCTAGGTACCATTCATTATGTGAATTCCCAGGATATTAACATTTTTCTAAACCAGGATAACAACAGACTCGCCTTTTTTCCTTCATGATCTTATGTGTATTTATGAACAGGCTAGCAGTCAAACGTCTTGACTGAGGCCTTTTTCCCTTGAAACCCTTGCATCTCTTGATGAAGGGAATACACGGTGCTTCGGTCCCAAGTATCCTCTCTTCCTCAACTGATGTGGGAAGTGTTCTCACTGCTTGCGTAGTTTTCCTTTTCTTTTCATGCGCTTCCCTGACCGCATTATTTCCCAGTTCCTGATTTCAATCTTTTGGAGGATGTTTTTCATCTCTTGCAGAAGCAAACTAATCACACTTCGTTTTGATATCGTTTCATTTCCGAACTCATGGCTATCTTTTGTGCCGTTGGAAGCTATTTTGTGTGCCGTTGGAGTTGAGAAGGCCAAGCAGCCAAACTACCTGGCTGAAGGTTGTCCTATTTAAGTGTAGGCCATGTGCTGCTTGCTGCTTGTATTTCTTTCAGACCTCACAAACCTGCTTGCCAAGCTGACCTCCTTGTACAAAAAGGGGCCCCTCATTGAACCAAATAGCTATCGCATGCTGGCTGTCAGTGGCACAATGTACCGCTTGTATGCTAATGTGATTCGTTCTCTTGTCACGGACTGGTGTGTGGCCTCAAACAAGATTCCAGACACACAATTTGGCTTCTACCCTGGAAGGAACACCCTCCAGCCCATCTACATTTTAAGGCACCTACAGCATGCTGCACGCACAATCAAGCCTGGACGATCTAGCCGGCTGCACACTGCATTCATTGACTTCAAGCAAGCATATGACACCATCCCTAGGCAGGCACTCTGGCAGCACCTGCAGCGCACACGCATGCCCACTTCTTTCTTGTCCGTCATTAAATACATGTACGATGCTGATGAGTATATTTTGAAGGATGGAGAGAAGAATGCTCAGGTGCAACCTAACACAGGTGTGAAACAGGGCTGCCCTTTGTCCCCTCTGCTTTTCTCTCTGTATATTAATGACGTTGATGAAATTGCGGAGGGGGTGCAAGGTGCTGTCACGGGTACGGCTGAATTCTATGTGAAGCACATGTTATATGCTGATGACCTGACTCTGATGGCCAACGATCCTGTTGCGTTGCAGACCATGTTGAACCGCTTGCATGCGTATGCTCAGAGGAAGCACTTAGTCATCAACACAGCTAAATCTGAGGTGGTGCACTTCAATTCCTCTGGGTCGGACCTGCCTGTTTTTCATATTTTGGGGGTGCCACTGGCACACAAGGAGTCTTTTAGATACCTTGGCATGATGTTTCACAAGTGCATGAGCATGGCCAAGTCCTCTGAGCATGCAACTGGCCCCTTCATGGCGTCTGCATTTCGGGTTCCGACGAGTCGTCAATTTGTTCGTGAGAATTTTCTGGCAAATAGGCCGTACGTGTCTCTGTGGCTTGGGAAGACGTATGTGGTTCCAGCTGGAATGTATGCAGGCCAAGTGTGGGGCACTGAATACATTAAAGCGGGCAAGGAATTCGCAAGTGATCTCCAAGTGCGGCACATGAGTTATCTTAAGAGCACGCTGGGTGTTGAGCGTACCACCACAAACTGGGCTGTCCTGAGGGAGTGTGGTCATGAGCCGCTTCAGTTTTACTGGTTTAGGTCTGTTGTCAAAATGTACAATAGCATGCTGAGGTCTAACAGTGAGACGTTGAGAAGAGTGTTAAAAGTGGATTTGAATATTCATTCGCGTGAGCCAGCCTGCTGGACTGCTCAAGTTTTAGATGCTTTTCAAGGCTTACGGCGCTGTGATTCCTTTGTGCAAGCTCTGCGGCAGGGCACTCCTATCCCTATTCAAGAGTTTACTAATGACCTCAGACACAGGCTGCGGGCAGTGTGGAGAGATGTTGAGGGAGTGAACCCGCGGGACACATATAGTAAGCTGGCAACTTACCAGTCTCTTTTTGCAGTGCCTTTTGACCATAACGTGCGTGCCCCTGCCCGTTTACCAAGGCACATGCATTTGGATTTGTCTCCACATGTCATGACGAATGTTAGCCGTTTCAGACTTAGGGCACACACACTGAAGGTGGAAACAGCAGCTTGGGATACTCGGAACACTCTTTTGTGTGATCGCTGTTCTTGTGATGAAATTCAAGATGAGGCTCATGCCCTTTTGGTATGTAGAGACGCAGATGTTTGTGCTTTGAGAAGAAAGTACGCTTACCTGTTCAACTGTTTCTCTGGTGATTTTTCAATGGAGCAACCATTTTTACAACAAGCCAGTCACTGAGTGTCCAGGAGTTTTCTGATTTCCTCTTGCAACACAACAACAAGCTTTTTTCGTTTGTTTCTGAGCTTATGGACATTATGTTGGCTGGTGAGGACCAGTCACAGGCCGATCAGCCGAACAGTCTGGCTGAAGGTCCCTGTGTAAATCTAAATCTAAATCAATAACCTGCTTGCTGCATTTCTCAGAAACCGCACATTGAGACCTCAACTTGCTTGTTGCATGGCTCTGAGATTGCAGTTGTCTTTCTTCTGTAGATGAACCTCTGTCCTCTTATTGTGCTCTAGTTGGACCAAGCTTTTTCACATAGACATTCTGTTGGCTGGCGAGGACCAGTCACAGGCCGATCAGCCGAATAGTCTGGCTGAAGGTCCCCCCGTGTAAATCTAAATCTAAACCTGGCTGAAGGTCAAACCCCATTGTAACCATTATAAACCTTTTAACCATTATAACCAATCTTTTGGACACACTTCCAACATGCATTTCCCCCTCTCCTTGGCTCTATGCAGCGTATTCAAGCTTCCTCCCCACTTGAATGAAGCTTGCTGAATGAATTGACTTCCTTTTATGAGCAGGCTAGCAGTCGCACTTCTTGACTGAAGGCCTTATCCTTGTAAACCTTGTAAACCTTGAAGCTTGCTGGACCTGGTCTGCTCTACTTATTGCTGTATATTTGGGATGCCAGATTGCAATACTCAACTTCAGCCACTGCTTCTTTTTTGTACTTTATTATGGCGGTAGTGTCTTTTTTGCTCGGGTGTTAAGCGTACCACTACAAACTGGCCTGTCCTGAGGGAGTGTGGTCATGAGCCGCTTCAGTTTTACTGGTTTAGGTCTGTTGTCAAAATGTATAATAGCATGCTGAGGTCTAACAGTGAGACGTTGAGAAGAGTGTTGAAAGCGGATTTGAATATTCATTCGCGTGAGCCAGCCTGCTGGACTGCTCAAGTTTTAGATGCTTTTCAAGGCTTACGGCGCTGTGATTCCTTTGTGCAAGCTCTGCGGCAGGGCACTCCTATCCCTATTCAAGAGTTTACTGATGACCTCAGACACAGGCTGCGGGCAGTGTGGAGAGATGTTGAGGGAGTGAACCCGCGGGACACATATAGTAAGCTGGCAACTTACCAGTCTCTTTTTGCAGTGCCTTTTGACCATAACGTGCGTGCCCCTGCCCGTTTACCAAGGCACATGCATTTGGATTTGTCTCCACATGTCATGACGAATGTTAGCCGTCTCAGACTTAGGGCACACACACTGAAGGTGGAGACAGCAGCTTGGGATACTCGGAACACTCTTTTGTGTGATCGCTGTTCTTGTGATGAGATTCAAGATGAGGCTCATGCCCTTTTGGTGTGCAGAGACGCAGATGTTTGTGCTTTGAGAAGAAAGTACGCTTACCTGTTCAACTGTTTCTCTGGTGATTTTTCAATGGAGCAACCATTTTTACAACAAGCCAGTGTCCAGGATGCTTCTGATTTCCTCTTGCAACACAACAACAAGCTTTTTTCGTTTGTTTCTGAGCTTATGGACATTATGTTGGCTGGCGAGGACCAGTCACAGGCCGATCAGCCGAACAGTCTGGCTGAAGGTCCCCCTGTGTAAATCTAAATCTAAATCAAAATCTTTTTTGCTCACTAACTCCTAACAATCCTTAAAATCAATTCCGTTGCCAAAAGGAAAAAAGCAAGACGCAGGTGCAGCTAAGTAACCCCATCCTATCTTTTTATCATTGAAATCCAGTCTTCGCAAAGAAGAGAAAAAGAAGAAAGTAAGTCGAAGGTAGAAATTGTTTTCTTTTTTTCAAAGCATATCTGAAAACAAAAGTACAAGAGGGGAGGCAGAGAAAAAATTGTGGATCTTTCTCTAATTGGACACTGCTGTCACTGCACCTTCAACCAACGACAATGACTCAAATGTCGGACATTACGATTACAAGTTTGAGACAAGAAACTTGAATGTTTATATTGAAACTAATTTGCATGCAGATAGGATATCATCCTTGTTTGAAAGACAACAGTCAGCACAGTAATCATGACTTCAACACTCGATAAAGCATAACACAAAACCAGCAATGGCTGATTAAAGGATGAATATTGCAGTGGAGAATCAAGGAAAAGAGATGAATTACTGACATAAGAATTCTGGGTGGAAGAAAGGAAAGTGCGTGTTTCTTGGCTAGAAAATACTGCATGAGTGGCCTGCGCTTCTGGATGCATTGTTTCCTGCTCTAGCCAGTCAGCTCACACATGAGAATCCCTAAACTATTCTTCAACGTTTCATTCCAGGAAATAACAAAAAATACACTGTCAGCATGCTCACGCCACCTGTGGGGCAAAACGCTGCTTACTTGTGCGTGGCAACTGTAGGCAGCGTTTGACGGGCATGGAGGTGTGAATGCATGTGATGGATAGGTGGCGTTCCCATTTGCATGGGCGACAAGGATTGCGCGTACAGGCTGCCAGCCCCATGCAGCCCACGGTGGTAGTCAACGACAAGAGGAGAGCTGCCCAAAGGCGGCGAGCCACTGCAGGTGGGTAGGAATTCAGGAGGACAGCTTGAATGGCAGGGACTGGCCATCATTGCTCACAGCTGAGAGGTTTAGGCAGAGAGAGGGCAGACAAGGAAGAGCTGCAACAAAGAGCCTCCCTTCCATGCGCTGCAGCAAAAAGAGGAGGCATCATGGGGAACACCCCTCTGCTTCATGCTTCCCTACAGCCGGCCTTCATTGCTCACCCAGAGCATGTCGCCCAAGCAAGCATTCGATGGAAACATGTGCACAAACAAGTGTGCACACTCACAGACGTGCTACTGTTCCCCAATAACCTTCATACCCACCCGTTGCTACTTGAAGCGACGCCGTGAGTGTTGTTCCGGGGGCTGTAGGAGGTGCCCATAGGATCAAAGCTTCCTACTACGCGCGCTTGCTTGCCACCACCCACAGCACGCATGGAGTGGTTGAGAAGGCCCAAGGGGTGGTGCATGTGCCGGTGGTGGTGAGCTAGGGGGCGGGGAATGCTGCTTGCGTGAGGCAGACCACTGGCATGGGCTTTGAGCCTGTGGCACACATACACGAGAATGTTAAGAATTGAGGATTGTGACAGTGATGAAGGGACGGGGGAAGGGTCTGGTAGAGAGTACCCTGGAACGGAAGGAAGATGATCCACACACACACAAAGACAACCAGCTAGACGTTGTAATGCCATTCGATGCTTTTTCTTCCAAACAAGGGCCAAACTTCCAAAACCAGGTTGTGGCATTCCTTTGAGTCCCCTTGAGGGACGAGGGAAGCAATTACAATTGAACTGGATGGATTCCTCAAATATCCCATGCAAATTTTTTTTTCAGGAAGGGCAAACATCTGCAGAGCAGGGCGCATCAGCACATCGTAAAGACACAAATGACCTGGCAAACGATTATCCAAGAAAACAGCACACTTCACATACGCACGCACGCATGCACACACGCACGCGCACACACACACACATACACAAGGACACGTACCTGGGCCGGCTGAGCATATCATCCGAGGGCACAGAGCTCTTGAGTGAGCCATCCTCTGTGTTTGCCTCATCATCCGAAGAGGACGCAGAGGATGAGCTGTGCACTTCGTTGTGGTCCATGTCCAGCTCCTGCATGTGTGTGTATGTGTGTTTGCACGCGCATGGGCTTTAACAGGTAAGATTAGCTTCTGTCACTTAATGCGTCAGTTCAAAATAAGTCTGAATGTACCTGAAGATCTGAAGCTTGCCACGCTGTGCACTGCGCTTTGGAGAGGCAAAAGGATGGGTCGATTTTCACGGAAAAATTACAGTGCAGCAACAATGTCCCATCTGTGAGCTTTGCCTCAGTGCAAATTCCCTGAAAGCAAAGGTCAAGGTGCTCACCAAGACACTGGAGGTGCTCACCGAGACGCATGAGAAAAACAGAGGCACAACAAATGCAATGAGCAAGGCAATGAAAAGCAACGGCTGCAAAGACCGATGTGGCTGCAGGCTCGCTGCTTCCATCGGAGTGCAAGGGGTCACTTCACCTATAAAATGGCCGAAAATTCCTGAGATGGACGACCCCCCCCCCCCCCCAAAAGCATGTTTTGAAATGCTCCCAGCACAGTTGGACCACAACCTTCGACATTCAAAAGCTTGATTGCAGAATGCTGTCTTTTGCACTAAAGCTTAACCGTCCAGGTTTTGAGCTTGCATGCCTGATAAACCGCGGCATGAAGCCCTTTTTTGCCACAAAACCTCCATTCCCGACCACCCAATGCACCAGATTGGGCCACTTTGGGGGCCCTTGTGGTGTGATTTGAGGCCAGGAAAGCGATCTGGTGTCCCCGATTTTTATCGCTTGTTGGTGAGTACGTCGTGGGATGGTAATGTTTGGAATGGCTAAGTTTGAGATAGAAAACCAGGAAAGAGCAGATCTAGTGATAATGGTGAGTTGTCCACCTCAGTTGAAGTTCCACTGAAAATAAGGGCAAATTTAATCTCAGAGCACCAATTTTCAGTCCACCGTCCGCCACACCAGTTTTTCATCTCAAAAGCACTCTCAGTTTCCACTTTCTTGTCTTGACATTTGTCTCCCACCTGCTCCCCTCCGCCCTCCCCTTCCTCAGCCTCCTCCTCTGACTCAATCTCCTCGTCCTCGCTGTCGGCGCCCGCCCCACAGTCGCCGTGGTGCACAGAGGAGCGTGGGTGCCCATGGCGCCACCTGAGGCACACACGACAGATGCACAAAAAATGCATGAAGTGCACACACACACACACCACATAAAACACGCAAGACAGAAGAACATGTGTGCCTCTGGTGCCACCTGAGGCTATACACAAGATGCACACAAACAATGCACACAACACATGCAATGAGCAAGTCAGCATAGGAGCATGGGTGCCCACGGCGCCACCTGAGGCCACTTACAGCACATGCACAACAAATGCCAACGAGGCCACATTTCACATAACAATGGTGCCACAGCACAACACACACGCATGTACAAAAATGATGAACGCTGAGCACACAACAAATCAGACGACAGAGGAGCATGGTTGCTCACGGCGCCACCAAATGATCGTCCCCCTCCTCCCCCTCCCCAATACTTGCACATGGATGCAAAGAAATAAGTAACATGCGCACAGGAAATGCGCATGAGTCACCAAAAGGCATTAGCCCGTCATTAAGCGTCGAGGGGTACCGCTGCTAGCACTCGAACGTGGCTGCTTTACCCCATGCAATGCATGCAAAATATAGAGCAAGGCACCTTTAAATGTGTCGTGGGCATGGGAGTGCACGTGTGACACAGCTGCCACACAATGAACCACATCCCAAGCATGCAAGGCGGTCTGGAAGCTGCAACCGTCAGGCACATCAGTTCCTTGCAGAGGGTTTGACATGACCTGTACTCCCACAATAGGCTGCGTGCGGCTGTGCAGATGAGCATTCAGGATCAGGGTTAATGCACACCAGCGCGTGCTGACCTGATGTATGAGGTGGACAACCCCAGTGCGCCTGAGGAGCGCTTGAGGAGGTATGGGTCAAAGGGGAAGAACATCTCGAGCGGACGCTGAGCACGCCTCATGACCTCATCCTGCAGGAGTGTGCGCAAGGGCAGTACGATGCCAGAGATGCGAGAGGTTCAAGAGATGCAGTACAGCGCATGAGATGCTGATGGAGCATGCCAAGGGCAGCAAGATGCAGGGGATGCACATGCAAGCTGGCATGCGTGCATTTGGAATGTGTGTGTGTGAGTGTGTGTGTGTGTGTGTGCGCGCGTGCGCATGCGTGGGCATGAAAAGGCAAGGGGTTCAAGTACGTCAATATGCATGGATTTACATGTCACGACCCCTAAGCACTGACAAACACAACAAGCCTGTGCGCACCGGCGGCGTGATCTGGGACAAGTCAGCGATGCTCGCTGCCTGCACTTGGTGCTTAAACTCCGCCACCACACTGGGCAGGCACACATTGAGCGGCTGCAGAGGGTGCTCTAGCAGCGGCAGCACTTGCTCCTTCACCAACTGCCTCACAGCATCTGCCATGGAGCGGCGCTGATGGTGGTGATGGTGGTTGTGCTTGTGGGGTTGCTGGTCATGTGGCTCATGCTGCTGCTGCTGCTGCTGCTGCTGCTGCTGCTGCGGTTGGTGCTGGAGCAAGGACTCCAGGTGGTAGCATAGGACGTAGAGGATGGCTTGGACAGACGCATAGAAGACCTGCAGAATAAACAAACAAGGCAGCTCATTAGCATTTGCG
>OU611753.1:6865426-6902926 GCA_914767535.2 Dunaliella primolecta | reverse complement strand
TTTGTCAGGCACGACAAGTGTAATGTGGAAGAAGTGGAAACAATCACACAAACCCAACAGTCCACAACCGACACCCGCATCCCCCCCCCCCCACACACACACACATACACACCAGCAGCATCGTGGCGATTGGCAGCGGCCGCCCCTTCCCAGCCCCCACGCGCCCCCATCCCCTGCTGCTGCTGCTGCTGCTGCTGCTCATGGGGTAGGGCGTGCGAGTGAGGCTGTCCATTGATGTCAAGCTCAGACATGCCCTCCAGCTCAAAGATATCCTCCGGGTCCTCCTGCTCTGACTCCCCCTCTTCCTCCTCTTGGCCTGTACCATGAAAAAAATGAAGTAGGTTGGCAAGGTGTGCCTTGGGTGTTAGAGTGATGCATAGCCTGTACCATGAGAAAAATGAAGAAGGTTGGCAAGGTGTGCCTTAGGTGTTAGAGTGATGCATAGCCTGTACCATGAGAAAAATGAAGAAGGTTGGCAAGGTGTGCCTTAGGTGTTAGAGTGATGCATAGCCTGTACCATGAGAAAAATGAAGAAGGTTGGCAAGGTGTGCCTTAGGTGTTAGAGTGATGCATAGCCTGTACAAAGGAACGGGTAGGCACCACGATGTAAGCTCAGCTCACCAGGATACATGTGACACATCTCACACCCTAAATCCACGCTGGTGCAGCCTGCACAAGTCTCAAGGCAGTCTACGACAAGATAGCTGCAGTCAGGTCACGCGCATCCTATACTGTGAAATCCAGCAATTCAGCAAAGCAAAACAACAGATGGGCATGCTCGTTGCAGCCAGCCCACCGAAGTCACAAGCGCGCTTGGTCCAGCCACCCATATGCAAGCACTGCTGGAGCGCACTCCCTGCTGTCCCCTGCATCACCCTTGCTCTCCCTCCCTGTATGATTTTTGCTCTCTCACACTGCATGAACCTTATCAACCTCTCACTCACTCACTCACTCACTCACTCACTCTCTCTCTCTCTCTCTCTCTCTCTCTCTCTCTCTCTCCCTGCATGAACCTTGCTCTCGTTTTCCTTGTGTATGACGCACCTGTGGGCACATCTACAATGTCCTCCCATCGGATCTCCACATCCAGCGTGAGGAGGTGCTCCACCGCAGCGGCCAGCAGGCTGCACAGCACAGTGCAGCACACACATACACACACAGGCACAGACGTGACTTCAGGCCCAGCACTGCGGGGTCTATCAGAACAGAGGCCAGCACTTCTTCACCACAGCGCTATACACAAAACAGGCATGCTGTAGATAACCGGCAAAACACTAAGTGTGACACAATGGCATAACATTGGGGGCAGGTCCATTCCCTGCGGGGTCCTTCTCTTACCCCCAAACTCAACGCCAGCTGTTGATCTAGGGCGGCTGTAGGCAGGAAGCATGCGTACCTGTATCAAGCTTTGTTGTGCATACAAGGAGCAAACAGGAATGGCACACATGCAGTGACCAGGCACAGGCACTGCCAGGACACAGCTCCCCAAAATTCTGAGAATGCGTGGCAGGCAATGCTTGGGGCTCCACGGCAAAAGAACCCAACAAAGGCTTACAGTTAGTTATAGTTTGCACTCCCCGGATAGATCGTGCATGTAAGCAATCCGCAGAACTGTGCACTACCTCACCTGTCCCTGATGGGTCTGCCCGAGGGTGCTTCTGCCACAGCAAAGACGGCACTGAGGAACAGGCACTGCGTGTTGCGGTCGCGGAGCTTGTGGGGCATGTGCTGCACCACTAGAGACAGCAAGCTGGCAGGTGCGGTGGGCACAAGTGCGAGCATCTGCAGGTGTGTGTGTGTATGTGTGTGTGTGTGTGTGTGTGTGTGTGTGTGAACGTGCCAGTATGCTGCAAGTATGTATCTCATTTGAAGGAGGACAGGCACTGGGAGAAAAGGGGAAGAGTCCAGGTGTTGGTTGCCTCAAACCTCTGCCACATACTCGCAAACAACAATGACTATTCGGCCAAGGAGCCAGCAGCAACCTTGGCTGCCCAGCATCTGGCGAGTCCCATTGTTGATTGCTCCAAACTTGCCACGTCTTCCCTGGAGAGCATGGCCAAAATTACGAAGCAACAGGGTCACCTTATCAAGCAACCTCTTTTCATCACCACGTGTAGAGCAGTATATTGGTCTTTGACGCCCTCCAGCTTAAACAGCTCTGTCTTCTCGATTCCCTATCCTTGGATCCCCCCGCAAACAAAGCTGCTGGTGCACTGGCCACCCGCACACCTTGTTCACACACCTTGTTCAGCGCATTCAGCACAGAGGCCTGGATGTTCAGCTCCTGCTGACTAGGCTGCCATTCACCCTGGCCAGCATCAGGCTGTGGAGGCGAGGGCGGGGGCAGGAAGCTGTACACAAGCAGCTGGAGGCATGTGTGCGTGAAAGCGGAGTTCACGACCACTAGGTTGCCCACCAGCTCCAGCACAGCGCACCGAACCTCCTGCACGAGCAAGCACACGTGGGCATGCAACCAACTCAGTTGAAGAGCTACCTGTAGGTTGTGAATTGCTCTGGTGCAGGTACGCTATTACCATTGTTTTGACAGACTTCAGGGGCACAGGCATTCCAGGTCGGCCCGCTTGCAATGCTTCGAGCTGGCCATAACGGACATTGCTAGTTCACGACATTTTGAGTAGATCTAGATCCCCAGACTCCCCAGACTGCTGAGCAGACTGTAAAAATCCTTGGCCCTAACCCTAAGGTAACATACCACTTAATTCAGTTGACTCTACCTCAGATCAACTCCTGCAAGCTTAGAAACTGTGCACAGCATAGCAGCAGCCGCTGTGCCCTACAAACGCAGCAAGCCCCAAATTCTCGTACCGGGGCCGTGTTCCACAGCTTGATTCCCAGGACTTCAGACATCAAGGCATCGTGAGTGCGCTCGCGCAACAGGGACACCAGGTTCTTCAGCGTGTGTAGCAGGTTGGTGAGCATCTTCACCTCCAGCTCTGAGCCACTTTGCTCTGCCTTCTTGCGCAATGCACTGAACTCCTTGACGAAGCTGCAGCCACAAAAGGAGGCGAGAGAGCATGCGGCTTCAGCCTGGGCCAGCAGCCACAGGGGAGGGACAGGCAAGACAGGTCTGCTCTTGAAATTAGGCTAGCTGCTTGCAAAACTGGACAAACCCGCCCTACGAATGTGCGCCGGTGCACTTACTTCTTATACGCGCCAGTGTTGATGCCCTGTTTTGAGAGCGCATGCTGCACGTACTCATGCAGCAGGGCAGAGTCATCTGCAAGGTGTGGTACAATGGTTGGTGGGTCTTTGAAGCAGCTGTATTACTCAAAGCAAGCGCATGTTGTAAGCCGCAACCTCAAAAGCTATGTTACCTGGCTGCGTGCTCATGGGTGCCCAGCAGCTCAAACTGCAAAGCTGCTGTAATGATAACAGCAACAAGCAGTACCCTTGTTAGGTCAATGATTGCCAAAGTGCTCCTCAGGGCACGAGGAGGAGAGTCTCTTCGCGACTCAAAATTGAAGAACAACAGTTGAGGCGGCACTGCGTTTGATTCATTTTTAAGCAATTGGTATTTTTGGAAATGTCAATTTAAAGATGGCTAGAAAGCACTTGCACTTACATCCTGCAGAAACGACAGGAAGACCAGGATGAGCTCGGAGCGCTGCCTCCTTAGCTCAGTACTGTTATTGTAGCTAAAATGGATGATATGGAACTGTATGCAGATCTTGGCCTGAGCAACAGCGCAGATGGTGGGGAGCCTGGGCTGTATTTGCAGCAGGCTACGTCTCCCAACCGCAAGCTGCCGCATGCACATGAGAGCAGCTCAATCTTTCTTTGCTTACCTTGCAGGCTTTGCCAAGCAATGCGCTGTGCCCCCCGAAGTACCTGCATCAGCTGGCAGTGTCTGGGAGCTTGGCAATATAGCACAGCAAGGTGTTCAGCCCCTGCCCCCTGCCCTTAACCCCACAGCTGTCAGTCCTCCACCGCCAACATCCTTTCCCCCAGGATCAATCAGCTCGATTGTTGCTCCACAGCACCCTAGCCCGGCTCCTTTATCTGGGGCCCAAGCAGCTGTTCTTGCGTACCAGGACGCAGAGGTTAAGGAGGTAAGAGTTTTCTGGCTTAGGAAGGGAAAAGGAAGAACTGTTTGTACAGCTGGCTTGTCTTGCAGGGCATCTGAATCGAGGAATAACTGTTACCTACCTGGGCCATGATATAATACGAGGAAACAGACAGAAGATGGGTTGTGACAGGTGCAGTTCCAGCAGTGCATTGACTTTTATATCCGACAACCTAATTATTTGAAGGTCCAAAGTATGATATGCTGAAAATGTGTACCTAAAAGCTATTTTTGTAAGTAGGTTCTGAAGACATGCTGCATGTGACTGACTGCACAGCTTCATGTTTGCCCTCCATGACTTTGAAGGAATTCAAAATGCCCGTCACCACAACTGAGTAGCCCCCATTGTTCCAAAGAAAGCGCTGTGCAAGCGGCAGAGAGGGAATTCTCCATCTGCCGCGCTCGTGTGCTGCCCCAATAATGCCTGTGTATCTGAGAAAGTCCCCAAAAATCCAATTTGAGGGATGTCGTGCATCGTGTTCCCAATTGAAAGCTTGCTGGGTGTGTGATGATGCAGCAGGTAGTTTAATTTCCTCTTTTCTCTGTGTACATAACATGCACGGGCCGTCTGTCCTCACCCTATGAACTTGCGTGCACATGCAGCTGAAAGGCATGGTCAAGAAGTTGCAGCAGGAGGCTGCCGAGTCCTCAGAGAAGCTTCACAAGCAAGAGGAACAGGTCAGTGGCATGCAGCTAATGATCTCTCTCATTATCATTAGCCTCAGCGGCAGGAAACCATGAGGAACAAAGCAAGGTGAATTATCTTACACAATCATCTCCCTACCATGTGCTCTACAACCAACTACAGCAACAGACGATAAGTTTGAATTTGTTGCTGCCTGTGCATGCAGCTGCGCACACTGGAGAGTGAGCGAAGCATTCTTGTGCGCAACATCTCCACCATCTACCGCACTGCTGTGATGGAATTAGACAGGAAGAACACGGAGATCAAGGGCCTGCGCACGCAGCTTGAGCAACAGCAACAACGGCAGCAGCAGCAGCAGCAACAACAAATACAGCAACAGGAGTGGCCGCTCAGCACAGAGCCAATGGTTTTGCCGCCACCCCCACCCTTACCACCACAGCTGCCTCGCGCCCCGACCAATGTCGCTGCCACCCCCTGCGTGCCCCAGCCTCCCTCAGCCCCATCCACACTTGATTCTGATCAGCAAGGCTATACCCTAAGCACAAGCCATGAGCCAGACCCATTCCAGGATGGAGGGCGCCGCCGGTCCGACGGCGAGAGAGCTGAAAGGGGCAGGCATGGCAGCAGGGAACCCGAGATGTCAAGGAGGGGCAGTGAAGAGCGTATGGCTAACAAGTATGACGGCAGACATAGAAGCGGTGATGCATGGTTGTCAGGTTCAAAGCAAAGAGAAAGAGGGAGGGATTCTCGTGAGCGGAGGGACGAGGATCGTGAGCGGAGGGTTGATGGCAGCAGGCATGGAAAGGACACACTAAGTAGGCATGAAGGCTCTAGCTCTGGTAGGGATCGTGATGGAGAGAGAGGGCGCAGGAAAGAGGAAGTAAAGGAGGGGGAGGAGCGGAGTAGAGCATCAGGGAGAGACAGAGACCGGGAGAGGGGGGACAGGGCTGGCAGGCATGGAGAGGCGGAAGGGGCTAAGAGGCACAGCTTGAAAGATGCCAGAGGAAGGAGTTGAGTGAGGCTTAGAGGGCGTGTATCTTCAGCTCCGATGTTTTCACCTGATTGTTGGTCTTCAAGGTTACAAGGTTAATGGGATTTGACCTTCAGCCAGGTAGTTTGGCTGCTAGGCCTGCTCAACTGTTCCAGCCACACACCCACAAAGTATCCATAAGATCGGAGATGAAACGATAAGTCTCATTTGTTTGATTCTGTAAGAAATAAAAAAAAACATCCTCAGGGCTAGCTTGAGTGTAGTAAAAAGCCTGACTCGTTCAGAAATAGTCTGTGTGTAGAGGGGAAGTCAAAGAATAAGTGTGCAAAAGTTTTTTGAAGAGAACTTATAGGCTCACAAGAACAAAGGGAGACAGCACGTTTTTCATCTTGGAATCCTCCTTGGTCACATCTATCACATTCAGATGTGTGCCCCTGCCACAGTGATGTCTCGACTCTTAAAGTGTGAGCATGTAAGCGAAAACACACTATGTTTCTCAGCATGTGCTTGCCTAATTTAAGATGCAAATACCTAGGGACAGAAAAGAATGTGCCATGAACAGATCATATCATGATGAGGTTTTCAAAGGAAGTGCCATCCAGTGATGATACTTAGATAATTTATTTGTGTGCTCACCATGTTCTGCCAGGGCATCAGCATTCCACACACCTTTCAGCCATGAAGATTTTTTCAAATCAACAACGAACTCCCTCGTGATTATAATCTGCCCAGACCGAACATAATGAGTAAATGTGCTGCACCAGTACAAGCCCATGCATGCAGCCTAAAAGCCTTCTGAGGTCCAGCATTCACGAGGAAGACTGATAATCTCAACATTTGCTCCCAGCAACTTGCTGAGTGTATTACTTTTGATGCGCAGTAGAGCATTGTAGCTGCACGGAACCAATAAAACTGTAATGGTTCATGACCACATTCCCGCAGTGCAGACCAGTTAGGATAGGATAGGGTTACATAGCTGTACCTGCCTACAAGGGCAGCTTAGCTGAAGCAAAAGGTGCCTGTAACCAAACCAAACTAAACTTGCAGACCAGTTAGGAGTGGTTCGCTTACCCCAAGGATACGCTGAAGTATGCACAGGTGCACAGTTTGCAGAGGACAATCCATTTCAGCTCCTTTTTTCATAAATCTAGTGCCCCAAATCTGACATGCGTACATGCTAGCAGGGAGAGCATATGCTTTAGTCAGCCAGAGCATGGTATGCGGCCTGTTCGTCAGATGGTACTCAGATGCGCCTTCTACAACCAGCCAGGAGAGGGGCACATATGTTCAGCAGTGGCCTGAAAGTTGCGCTGTTTGGTGAACAGCATGTATAAATATCTATCTATAGGAAGCTGCACACGCCAAACTGGCGTGCACACGCCAAGTTGGTCTTCAGCAGCTTGGAGCTGCATAGGATTGCAATGGACATTGCAAACTCTGCCTTTGAGGGCCTGAAAGGGTTACAAAGGGTTGGGGTTTACAAGGGGTTTACAATGGTGGCCTACAGCCCGAGACTCTGGCTGATGGCAGCTGGTAAAACAAGCTCAACCAGTATCAAAAATTGAGACTAAGTCTGACACAAATCTAAGAAGTCTGTATGAGTCTTGATTTAGGAAAGCATTGGTCTCAGAATCAGTGATAGTATGATGGCAAGCCAAGAATGGAATAAAGTCAGCGTTTGAAGGCGGAGCAAACACACGCAAAGTCTTAAACATCTCCTCAAAAAGGTCCTTGTATCTCGTGCGTAGCTCACGCACCTCAGTACATTTGCAAAAGAAAAGCACATGTTTTTCATCCTGGACTTCCCCACACTCACACTTATCACAGATACTTGAACCCCCAAGCCATTTACCAGACTCCACTCTCAAGTGATGAGCACGCAATCTAAATCTGCTAATGTTTCTCAAAACATGCTTGTCCAAATCCTTGAACAGATACGAGGGGATACAAAAAGGAGCACCTCTGGGACCACTCTCAGAATTCCCACACCACTTATGATACGTCACTGCCTTCTTGTTAACTGCACGAGGACAAAAACATCGGCCCCTCTCCACACTTTCTGCTGTCTGTATCGCAAATCACCAATGAACTCTTGCATGGGGATTTTCTCAGCTCTCAGCATGTTCTGTTTGAACGAATCACCATTCCGCACCCCACCAAAAGCATTAGAGACTTCAGCAGCCCAGCAAGAGGAATCAAAAGAAGCCAAACTTAAATCAGCCCTCAGCACACGACGCAAAACTTCACTATTGGAGTCAAGCATGCTATTAAAAAACTTGATGGAGGCACGGAACCAGAAGAACTGCAGAGGCTCCTGGCCACACTCTCTCAACACCGGCCAATTTGTAGTACTGTTCTTTACTCCAAGAATGCGCCTCAAGGAACACAGATGTCTTTTCTGCAATTGACTATTAAACTCACTGCCTTCTCTCAAGTAATGAGTTCCCCACACCTGGCACGCATACATCCCAGCAGGAATGCCATACACCTTAGACAACCAGAGCATAGCATGAGGCCTGTTTTTCAGGTCATGACCCTTGGCAAACTCCGAAATCCTTCTCTGTGCAGCCATATAAGGCCGCACCGCATGCTCCTCAGCTACCTTTAAATCCATCTTTTTATCCAACAGCACTCCCAAATATTTGAACCTGTCCTTCTCTGGAAGGACCACTCCATCATACGTAAAAGGATTCTGCAGAGGAGAGACAGACGTACTGTTGAAGTGCACCACCTCAGACTTAGCTGTGTTTACAGTCAACCCTTTTCTCTGGGCATACACACGGAGTCTGTCCAGCATCTTCTGCATTTCACCAGGGTCATTCGTAGTTAATCCAAGGTCATCAGCGTACATCATGTGGGACACACCATTCACTCTATCACCAGTCACAGCACCCTCAATGCCCTCACTTATCTCTCTGCCCATATCATTGATGTACAGAGAGAAAAGAAGGGGGGACAAAGGACAACCTTGCTTAACACCGTTCTATGGCTGCACGCGCGCCCTTTTCTCACCATCCATTAGAATGTACTCATCATTATCATACATGTCTCTGATCACACTGAGCAGAGGAGTCGGCATTGCATTGCGCTGCAAGTGAGACCAAAGCTGCTGTCTGGGCACGGTGTCATAAGCTTGAGAAAAGTCAATGAAAGCAACGTGCAATCTGGAAAAATTCCGTGGCTTCAATTTTTTCGCAGCATGCTTGAGGTGCCTCAGAATGAACAGAGGATGCAGAGTGCTCCTTCCTGGAAAGAAGCCAAACTGCGTGTCCGGAATCTTTCCCTTTTTCATACACCAATCTGTCACCAGATTTTTCAGCACATTAGCATAAATCCTATACATTACACCGCTAACCGCAATCATCCTATAATTCCCAGGTTTCAGCACTTCCCCTTTTTTGTGAATGGGGCTCAACTTGGCAACCTTCCAGCACGCAGGCACTTTACTTTCAGTCAGCAACACTTTAAAAAGACGAGCCAACAGAGGCACCAGCACATTTACTTGTTTGGTTTTATTCCCACACTGCACTGGCAAGCACGCATGCTTAAGAAAAGGAATCGGGATCGCATCAAAGCCTGAAGAGGCACCAACATTCAACTTCTGAAATTCACTACCCAACATACCTTCTAACACAGATACATCAGGGATCTCAAACTCATCTGGCTCAGGAGCCCACCCAGACTGCGCGCCCCGCCTGAGAAGGACCTCAGGTGGAAGGTTGCGCCGGCCCAGTGGCACAGCCATATCCCTCGCAGATGGGCGAGACTCTTCAAATGTCCTCTTTGCTCTGAAGTGTTTGTGTAAGTGATCATGCCAAGCTGGAGCAGGCACAGGGGTTGTGTGAGGCTTGGTGTGCTTTTTTAGTAAAGCGTGCACTGCCGGATCCTTCCGAAATAGCCTGTCCAAAAACAAATTCCGCAACTGTCTCGCATGCCTTCGCTTCATCCTACGATTGCACCTCATACTCTCCCTCTTGAGAAATCTGCAAGCATGCCTGGCTTCACCACGCTTCACTGCCTCAATGAAAGCCCTACGCTTTTCCCAACATTCTTCATTGAACCACACAGGGTTTAGAGGACCCTTCCTATTACGCTCACGTTTAAAAACACACTTTGCTCGGGCTGACATGCCCACAGCTCTACTGCTCGCTGCCTGGATGATCAAAGAACGCACACAAAACGCCAATTTATCTACATCCCCAGACCTCTCTGCCTCATCAAACTGAGCCAGCAGTTCAGCATTGTCCCGAATGTGCTCAGCGTAAACTTGGGCCTTATCCTGCTGCCAACGCAACACTAACTTGTTGATACACTCTCCAGCTTTGCACACATGGTGTGGAGCATTCACACCTTCTCCACCCTCATCAGTCACTCTAAACACAGTGCTCAAGCCTGCGTGATCTGAGGCACGCGTGTCTTTCATCTCAAAACATTGTACGATTTTGAGCAGAGCCGGAGACAACAACACATGGTCTGGCCTACTTCTCTTATCACCAAAATGCCCAGTGAAAGAGGGCTGCCCATCATCTCCAACAACACGCCCAGTAGAAATGGCCATACTCGTCGCAGCTGCTAGATCAACCAACAGCTGGCCTGCCTTGTTCACACTCTTGCACGCACATCTCCTATTCTCAAGGAGCTCAGGGCAGTCCAACACAAACCGAGAATGCGCGTCACTCACTTCACTCAGCTCTCCAACATGCGCATTAAAGTCGTCACACAAAATGACTTGCGAAGATACCTGAAAAGCATCAAGCACGTCCTCAAAAAGGTTAGTATAGTGAGAGTGAACAGCACGAGAAGTAAACGAACCACTCAGAGGATTTATATAAGTAGCACCTATCAAAGGGTTGGTCTACAGCCCGAGAATCAGGCTGATCGGCTGCTGGTGAAACACTCTCATCCAGCATCAAAAATTGAAATCAAGTCTGACAAAAATTTTGAGGGCCTGAAAGCAAGTCAATAAGAACCTTGAAAGAGTTCCTTGTCTAATGCGAGGATAAGATTTCCGTGGTGTGTCCGTGTATGCTGCTGTGCACAATGGGCATGTAGTTTGCGAGCAAGTTTCAAGGGGGAAGGGGGGAAGGGGGAAGGGTTTCAAGGCACGCTGTTGGTCAAGTCCTAGTTGTTTAAGTTGGTTCAGGGTATGCTCTCTACAGCAGGTCCCGCCAACACCCAGAAGGATGGTGTAAAGGGTCACTACTTCAGTTACTACATTAACTTAATGTATTATTATTGAATAAGTTTGCAGAGGTCTGCGTGTTGCTGCTGTGCCGCCTCCAACTGCTGTCCAGGCCTCGTGTCTTTGCAGTACTTGACCTCAATCAAGTGCACGTGCAGCTGGTTTGCATTTAGTTGGTGAGGCTGTCTCACTTGGTTAGTAACGCTGGTTCTCTGTGTGGGGCTGTTTCTGCTGCATAATGCATAGTGTGAACAGGAGGAAGAAGGAGAAGAGGAAGTGGGTTTGGCTAGATAAGGAGTACTCAGTATAGCATCTCAGATCCAGGCTGGAAGACTATCTTTGAGTCTAGATCTCTTAGGAAAATTACGTGGGAAGAGGTAAGGGGGTATAGTTCTGTTAGGTGCATGTGCAGGGATTTGGAGGTTGTACTGTGGTTGTACCTATCATCATTTCCTATGTCTGTATTTACCAAACCTGCTCCCCAAGGGCTTTTGCTAAGAGCTTTGGTGATCATTCTTCCAGAAGCATTGTGGCGTTCACTTCTCATGCTGGAGATGATTTGATTTTGGCAGCCTGAGAGCATGTGGAGAGCGTTGTCTAATTGTTAGCAGCCTGGGAGAGGGCATAATGGGTTAGTAAACCTCTTGAAACGAACTGCATGTTTTGGGTTATAGAGGGTGCCTGTGCAATATTGTAAGATAGGTGTGTTTCATAGGTGAGGATATACGGGGCATGTTTCTAATCTTTACTTGAAGGCATTGCTTATTTTGTTATCCACATGTGGTAACAAATTCTGATAAAAAGAGTAGTAGCCTGTTTTGGGGTTGGCATGACTAAGTCTGTGTTTTGTATGCATGTGAGACTTGAGAGCATGTTGAAGATTAGGGAGGTAGGTGATTTTAGGACTGGGTGCAGGAGCTGTGAATGTGCCTGCAGTATGTTCTCTTTTTTCCTCTTTGGCTAACTAAAATAAATTAGAAAATGGATTTCCGGCGGGGCCTGCGCTAGGGATCCCAGTTAAGCCTGCCTACGAAGGCAGCTTAGCTGAAGCATAAATTGAGGAAACTGTAACCAAACCAAACCAACTTAGGTATTTCAATCTTAATTGTCATGACGAGAGTCTGCTGTGACGAGAATGTGCTGCAAGTAAGTTGGGTTAGCATAGATAGGGATACATAGCTGTACCTCAGGCTGCCTACAAGGGCAGTAAGTTGAGTAAATTGCCAGTGGACAGTGGTATTTATCCTTGTGGCAACACAGCCGAGGTGTCGAGAGAACCCTTTATCCTGATGTCTTTGGGGGACTCAAGCAGCACATTATTGATATCCTTGTGTAAGCTCAGTTACGCCAGCTGATAAAGGAGCCCATGTCGCTCGCCTAGCCATTGGAGGAGGAAGCCAGCAGTGCCCTACCAGTTGAGTGCAGGAGTCCAGCATTCGTGCACATCATACGCTGAATCCAGCCTATTTGCCAGTGGCATTGCTCTAGCCAAGCGAGAGTCAGGCTGACATGTATCTGTCACCAACCTGGGAGCTCCAGCATACCCGCTTGTTGCTGTGCGCCACAGCATCAACACTCTTCTCTCCATTTCCTTCTCTCAAAACAAGAAATCCTCGTGCCCAGTCTATAACTCTTAACTCGGCTGACAAAACTTCATATATAAAGTGCTTCTTGCGCTAACAGCGCTAGTGTCAGCGCTCCCTGCCTCAAACTTGTCCTCTAGTTGGCGCCTCAGGGTGTAAGAGTGCCGTTTTGCTGCAAATAAGGCTCATATTCAATCTTTGAGTTGTAAGCATATCAAGAGTGTGCAAACAAACTTTCATCAGGATAGCAGTGAAAACCAGAACATGCACAGTGCTTCTGCTTGGATCCCGCACAGTGATGTGCTCTGCATTCCTCAAGTCATGCAGAAGAAAGATGAAAGCTGAGATTAAGGTACAAGGTATGCTGGGATTTGATCTGAAGTTCATGAACTTCAGCCAGGTAGTAGGGAGAGAAAAGCTACAGAATCCATGCCCTCGATGAAAAGAAAATAACAATTATGCAGGCAGGGAAAACAATCCTCACGTCAATTAAGGAAAAGAGAGGGTACTCAGGGCCAAGGCACCATGCATCCCCTTCACTCAGACTGAAAAGATGATCTTTTAAAGATCACTTTGTGAACTCCCGCCCATCAATTAGGAAGGCCCCATTGCCCTGTAGCCCCTGTAGCTTGGAGTTCGTGTTCAGGGCTGAGTTTGACCCCTAAATCCCTCCGTTGATCTCATGAGGGATCCTTCTTTTCCACCGGCAACTTAAGAGGAGCATGGCAAATTTTGGTCTCATGATTTGCTGATCCTGATCCAGCTAATATTATCGGATAAACTCACGTTACATACTTCATTCCTTAAGTTTGCCCAAATGGTTCCTTAAAGCTTAATTGGTTTCACTCATTCATTTGCTGGCAATTCTTTTGGCGCATTAATTGGGACCTCTGGTAGTGCATTCGCAATAGAAAGTGTTTGTGTTTCACTCTCTTACACTAGTTTTGTTTCCTTGTTCTTTGTGGCGTGCTAGGGTTTGAGATTGTTGTGTCGATCACTCATCCATAGCGCGCAACAGAGCTTGTGAAAACAAAGATATTATTTAGTGTGAAAGAAATGCTGCAGCAGCGCCTCTCGCTGACCCAGCAACATCCCGTCCTCCTCCGCGGAGGCAAGAGCTTAGTACGTCCCCTCCTCGCAAAGAGCAGCCGTGCCATCAGCCATCCATCCAGCCCCTTGACTTTTGGCTCCCACTCCTCGGGGATGTCAATGAAGCCGATCCGGAGGAAGATTTCTCGAGAGGGCGATGCAGAAGCGGGAGAGGTGTTCCTTGCCAAGGCTGCAGCAGGAGCAGGAGAGGGCGCACCGGCTGCTGAGCCAGAGATTTCCAAAGTCATTGCCTGCGTGCTGGTTGCTGTGTGCGGAGCCTTCGCCTTTGGTAAGTGTATGAGAGGGAAGATGAAGAAACTTCCTTCGCTGGCAGTTGATGATGAGACAGTCACTCACAACTCATTTGTGCTCAGCTCAAAGGCAGGCATCAACTTGCCAATGTGACAAGTGCTGTGGATTTCTCTGGTTGCAGGATTCCACTTGGGAATTGTGAGTTCTCACTGATGATGGCGAGGCTGATGATGATGTCCTGCCCTC
Source organism: Dunaliella primolecta (assembly GCA_914767535.2). Taxonomy (NCBI): domain Eukaryota; kingdom Viridiplantae; phylum Chlorophyta; class Chlorophyceae; order Chlamydomonadales; family Dunaliellaceae; genus Dunaliella; species Dunaliella primolecta. The sequence goes on along the minus strand of OU611753.1, from coordinate 6,888,853 downwards.
AGGGCGCGGAAAGAATAGATGGGGCTGCTGTGAAAGTGTTGATGCATGATTTTTAAGTCAGCATGTAATGACCAAGATCTTGCGAATGGTATGCAAGCGCAAACATATGTATGCGCGCGCGCGCGCACACACACACACACACACACACACACACACACACACACACACTCACACACACACATGCATGCATGCATGCACACACTAATGTGCTTGCTTGCTTACACAAGCTCAGATAACATTGTAATGGCTACAAACTGCATGACTATTCAGTGTTGACATTGCTTCCTGTACCTTGAAGGGTGATGGATGCAAGCAAATGCCGCGCAGTGCTGCGCCTTAAGATGGACACTCAGCTCCTGAGTTCTGCATTGCTACTGCCCATGTTCAGGTGAACGGTCCATTGGAGCAGATTGCTGGGGATCTGGGCTTTGCAGGGGACAAAGCACGCCAAGGTCTGGTGAGTACAGCACCAGACACTCATGGTCTCTTGCTGAGACGTGCATCGGATCATGTTGTTAGACTGAAGAATACGGAGGTTGAAGAGGATGCGTAATAGAAGTATGATGTGTTGTTCAATGGTGCAATCCTGGCTGGTCTGCAACTCTGAATGCCAACTAATGTTAAGCAGTCAATGGAGAGAAGATGTCGCGAAAAGGATGCGAACTTGCAAGCAATGGTCTCTTTGCTCTCATCCAACACAGTTTCTAGGGGTGCCTCTTGGCATCTTGGTGTAATTCTTTTAGTAGCCAGGGAGCTTGCCTCGATACTTGTAGCCACATCATGGCAAGCTTGGTCTTTTCGTGTCTGCAAATTTTTAATTGCATATCCCCCCCCCCAACACACACACACAAAGATACACACACACACAGGTGGTCAGCAGCACCCTTGCTGGTGCAGCCCTTGGCAGCTTGACGGGTGGCAACCTGGCGGATGCTCTGGGCCGTCGCGCAGCCTTCTTGTTGTGCTGCGTGCCCCTGCTGGCAGGCCCCTTGCTGTGTGCTTGGGCAGCCTCCTTTCCACAGTTGGCTGCTGGCCGCCTCATCACGGGTGTGGCCATCGGGCTGTCTTCCGCACTCGTGTCCACCTACATCTCAGAGGTGTGAAAGGGGTGAAGGGGATGCTTTCCAAAGCCACGATTTTGTGGCAGGGGGCGAGCATGTGCTGCCCTTAAAAAGCATGTACTGCGGCAGGGGACAAGCATGCGAAGATCTCGGAGGACAGCAGCGCGGACCACTGCTGGCATGAATTCATGGGAGTGTGAGAGTGTCTGCGTGGTCACCACTGAAATGCATGCTTGGTATGTGATGTCAGCAAGTCGCCAAGTGACGACCTAGCATCCTCTCACCCTCATGCTTGACAGGTTGTGGGGTGGGGGTTTGTGGTCTCTGGTGAGGGCAATTGGTGTATCGAGCAGCCACGTCTCCGTGTGTCCTACAAAAAGCAAGACCAAGGAAAAGACACAGGGAATCTGGCATGCTGCTGTTTCTCAGCAGGATCTCGCAGGCAGCACCTGCTCACCCTGAAGCTGCCAGCACGGCTGGCAGGGCACTGTTGCAACAAAAGGTTTGCGTTCAGGTGGTAGAACACCCTGAGGTAGAACAAGAACACCCTGGGAGCACCCTGTTTCACACATTATTTTGCAATTACACAGAAGCTCTTCAAGCAATACCATCATTCACATGCGATCGCACAGTCACGCACTGTTGGGTCCATTGTAAAACGTGGCATGGCCAGGTGGCGCCTACAAAGCTCCGTGGCACCCTGGGTACGATTAACCAGCTGGTGATCTGCTTGGGCATCCTTGCGGTGCTGTGTGTGAACGTGGCGCTGCCAGTGACGCAGTGGCGCTCATTTTTCCTACTGGGCGCCGTTCCTGCAGTGCTGCTGGGTCTAGGTAAGCCTGCTGTATGTGTGTTTGTGCGTGTGCCCAGCATTTGTTTTGCATTAGGGGGCCAGCAGGCTGCGCACTTGTCGATGCATGCTGCCTGACCCGACTGCCTGCCTTTTTTTGTTTCGCGCTTGCCCTGTCAGTGCATGGCGCCTGCCTTCCTTATTGTGCATGTCCTGTCAATGCAGGCTTCCTGCCTGCCTGTGTCCCTTATTTTTGTTGCGCTTGCCTTGTCGATGTATGATGCCTGTTTTTTTTTGCATGCATTGTCATTTCTTTTCTTCGCATGCCCTGTCGCTTCAGGCTGCCTGCCTGCTTGCCTCTTCTTCGGAGGCGCTTGCGTGTCTGCCTGCCGGTGCCTGCCACATGGTCACCTGCCCCACATTGAGTCGTGTACACAGATATACGATGCAAGTGCTCGTGTCCCAAATCAGCTACTTTACGTGGATGCACTGCAGGTATGCTGTTTGTGTGCCCTGAGAGCCCCCGTTGGCTGGCGTCCAAGGGCAGGAACGCGGAGGCTGAGACAGCCGCGCGCTCCCTGTGGGGCCCCGGCGGTGTATCAGAGCTGTCGGGAGGTGTGGCGCCCGATGCCGGTGAGCTGCCTGATTGCTGCTGCTGCTTCAAAAAAGTGCCAGGTCTACTAGGAGTGTGAGAATGTGCGGGACTATGTGCATGGGTGCACATGTTTGAAGGAAGGCTGCTGGTCGCCCCCGCGAACGGCCCCCCCCCAACTGTCTCACTTAGCTGTTCATGCTTCCTGCATACGTCCTTGCATTCCCCGAGCATACCAAATATGTTTTAATGTTTTTAGCATTGAGATTCGCTGAAAAGTTGGCAAGTGGAGGTGCTGTATTTTGCTTAGAGGCTGTTTTGCACCCATTTTGGCAGAAAAAGGGTAAATTTTCAAACTTGTACCTAGTAACCAGCGCTCCTGGACTTGAGCTATTCTTAGTTTGTCTAATCATGATGCGATGTCAAAATTTGCGGGGGGGGCACAGGGGAGCGTGCTGGTGGGGTGACCCCTGGCACGGGTGTGCAAGCCGATGCAGGAAGTGGCATTGCTTCACAACTGCTACATCTACTGGCGAGCTGATCATATCCTTGGGAGGGGGGTGAGCTAATGCACCAATCGAAATTTAAATGAGGCCAAACGGTGGCCTGTGCGAGAAATGGTGGGCCTTTTACGACCTAACAGGTCTCAGATTCTGTGCCACACTTGCGAGCTCAGACTTTCCCACGGCCAATTTTACATCAGAGGTTGGGGGTAACATCACGGATTTTTGGGACTTTGGGGTGGCGGATTGGCTCACTCCGCTGGAAGTGGGAGCCATTCCAGCACCTAACCAATTTCAGAATCTTTTCTGCTTCCCGCACACTGCACCTCACCCCAACCTGCTTACACCTTCTTGTAGAGAAAAAAGTTAGTTTTCCAGAGCAATTTTCAGGTCCTGGAATGGTGCAGGAGGTGCTGAGATATGATTGAAAAACGCTGAGTGAGACAGTTTGTCTCAGAAAGGGGGCATTTGCGGGGGCGACCTGCTTGCTCCAGTCCTGGATATTAGGACACCATTTCTTGGAAATAGACTGTATGAGGCTCACAGATGTTTCCTGAAATGTTGAAAGATTGGATGTGTTTTTGACATGTCTGGGAAGGATTTGCCTCAAAAGCAAGGTATGTGTGTTTGTCCCTGCTAGTCCAGTGCCTGCTCCCTGTCCTGCCCTCTCTCTCATGCTTGCTGTGTCCTTCATTATCTCTGCCCTCTTTAAACTGCACCTTGTGCCCTTCAGAAGGAGACAAAACAAAGGAGGGAGAGGCTAGCATGTTTGCTCCCCGTTACCGCAAGGGTGTGATGATCGGCATTCTCCTCTTTGCCATCCAGCAAGTGAGTGCTCACACAAGGGGCATTTCCTTTTATAGGGCTGCATGTGATGCGCTACACACGACCTGTGCCCGTACAGCTCCAGGAAGCAGCAGAGCATGTGTGGTAGGGGTTTGAAGCTGTTGTCCCTTGCACAGGAGAAAAAGGCTGCATCATTCTTGCAGCCTTGTTGTCTTTCTGTTTTCCCATTTTGGATGTGGATGTCTGTCTAGGTTCCTCATTGTTGTCACTTGATCTTGTAACTCCTAGAGTTAAAAATGCGACAAAGGTTTAAGCACTTCTACATCTAAACGCCTTGAACATGAGGCAGGCAGTATTGATCTTGCTTGCAACCGATCCTCAACGACTTCTCTAGCTCAAAAATGGCTAAGCTTATTTTACAGTAAAAAAAAGGCATGCAAGATAGACTCGTACTTGCACTTTCCTTAGGTCACATGCAGCTTGTGCAAGCTCCCAAAAAGCAAAGCGTCCAGGCATCCACCTGTCTACCTTATGAGCTCCTCTATCTGGTCCTGACAGCTGGGTTGGTGTCCCAAGATGGTAATACCTGAATGCCTGGATGCCCTCCTCCTCTGGTTGTTTGCAGTTTGCTGGCATCAATGCTCTCGTGTACTTCTCCACCTCAGTCTTCAGGCAGGCAAGTACTGCTGGGAACATTGTTTTGTATGGGCGGGCGTGCAATGTGGGCATGCTCTTTCATTAGCAGCTGCTGCTCGAATCCTTTTTCCCTGTGGAAACAGTTTGCATTGAAAGAAAGTCTTTGATTTGCTCTTGAGAGGCAGTAAACATAATGGTGTCCGTCTAAATCAAATGAGCAAGACACAACAATCCTGAAGACTGTCATTTGGAGGTGATGGTGTCAGCAAGTGGGGCTTGACAGTGTTCAAAGCGTGACATGCCCATGGAGATGGGCACATTTGGGGACATGCTTCTCTTTTTTGGCTTATAGTGGCACCAAGCAACACGCATGCTGCCAAAGGAGCATGTTTGCTGAGGCGAGTGAGTGAGTGGTTGGGAAGCTGCGGAAAGGCTGAAAAGAACTCGGCTCATGCGCCCTTTGGCTCTCTGCCTTTGTGCAGGCTGGTGTCCAATCAGACACCCTGGCAAGTGCTGCAGTTGGCGTCACAAATGGTACGTGCTGATGCTGTGCGCGCATTTCCTTGCAGTCCTGAAATTGTGGGCTTGCTATGAGCCAAGCCCATTGCACCCTGGCACCTCATGCCAGCACTCACCTGCCAATTAGTTGCAAGGAGTGCTAAGTTTGTAACAAGTTCTGCCGAGTTGGCAAGTCCATCACACCATCAATGTCCCATGGCAGCCTTTCCAGCTGACATGACCTCAGCTGGCACTTCATCTGCTCAGCTCTTGCCCTTAGTAGCCTTGAGCTGTATTCATTGCGCACCCCCGCTTCAGAAAGGAAAGTGTTTATCCCAGTGCTCCTCTTGTTTGCATGCCGATGCTTGCTGAACCACATGGCATGCTGATGCTTAATGAACCACACCCACCTACCCTGCGCACTCACGCAGTACTGGGCACCGTGGTTGCTGCCAGCATCATTGAGAAGGCAGGCCGCAAGCAGTTGCTGGTGAACAGCTACCTAGGGCAGGCGGCAGCCATGCTGCTGATGGCGTTTGGCTTTGCCAGCCCTGCCCTGAGCCAGTACGCTGCCCCCATTGCAGTCGTGGGCACGCTGCTGTACATCGTGACTTTTGCGCTGGGGGCAGGCCCCGTCACAGGCTTGCTCGTGCCTGAGTTGTGTGCAGCCAGCATTAGAGGTGCGCACATTGTGTGGGTGTGGTTTCTGAACATTGTGCATGTGTAGGTGTGGATATGTTTGCTGGCTGCATGCAGCTCCTCGAGAGGTACGCAGCATGTCTGGGCGTAAGCAAGCAAGTACAATGGCAGGCAGTGAAGGGTTGCTGCAACGCGCAGGGGCGCAATGTTTTTGAATGGTTGCCGTGTATGAATGGTGGCTTTGCTCACGCATTTTGTGGTGTGCTTGTTGTTGCTCTGGCTTCTCTCAATCGCGCCTTGGTGAGGCTTGTTTAATCACAACCCTTGTAGATTTCTTGCAGCCATGCGCCCAACCAGGTATGGTGTGAACAAGGCTAGGACCTGCTCTCCGTTGATTTGAACAGTCAAGAGCATTGAATTACAAGGTTTCCAAGCAGGCATGCTGCTTTACGAGAGCCGCTGAATGTGCAGTGGGTTCTTGTTGCTGCCAAGGACCGTGAAAGGCTTCCAAGTGTGCTCAAAAAGAGCTGCTTCTGTCTGTTTCCATTGCTCTGGATTCCTTGCATGGCAAGCAGTTTCCAGCCCTCCGTTGCCTCATGAGTCAATGCCCCCTGTTGCCTGTGCGCTGGGTGCCTTGCAGGACGAGCAGTTGCAGCAGCTATGACATCCCACTGGGTGTGCAATGTGGCGGTGGGGCAGACCTTTATGGCGGCAGTCACGCAGTGAGTCCCTGTGCTACGCTCTGAGAAGTGCAGATGCGTGTGTGGCCCAAAATATTGAAAAGATGAAGAGATGAGCGCAATCACCAGGTGTCAACCCTTCCGTCCCTGCCTGCCTTTCTGTCCCTGCCTGCCTTTCTGTCCCTGCCTGCCTTTCTGTCCCTGCCTGCCTTTCCGTCCCTGCCTGCCTTTCTGTCCCTGCCTGCTTTTCTGTCCTATGCTGACCCAGGAAGAGAAATGGAGGTGGCTGCAGAATGAAATTCACTGCCTGCACTGTAACATAAATTGTACACCACGTGTATGAGTCTTGGCAATGAACCGGGTTGAGGTTTGGTCAAAGATGCTCTGATGGGATTCCCTTTCATTCTGTGTTTGCTGCTGAGGCTTTCAGGAACATGACCAGTGTGCTGCTGCTGCTGCTGCTGCTGCTCCCTGCAATACGTCCATGCAATGGAATCCCTGCATGCAAAATTTTGTACAAACATAACCTGCATGCTGGCAACACGCGAGCAGGTTTGGATTAGCAGGTTGTTACGCTGCATTTGGAGTCGTTGCACTGTTGGGAGCCTTCTTTGTACGGTCACAGGTGAGTGTTTCGCTGCTGCGCGCCATTTTAGTTTTGTGCTGGTTTGTGTTTTTTTGTGTGTCTGCCATCCTTTCTGTCTCGATTGAGGAAGGGTGGCTTGAGATGCTGCACTTTGTGGCGTGGTTCTATGCAGTTTGTGCAGCAAGGCTGATGCTTTCATGACTTTTTTGCGCTTGCAAGTATGCCCTGCTCCCTGGGTGCCCTGCTGTTTACAACTTATAGTGTACCTACAAATTATCATATAGTGGGATAAAACTTGTAGTACAGGTTGTGACTTATGTTTCCTGAACCGCTTGTCCTGTGTCCTTAGCTGTATTTTTCCAAAAGGAGTAGAATGCAAGCTCATTGTGCCCGATTCAACACGAGCATGCCAGGTATCATGCTGAAGTCTTATGCTGCACGCTCAGCCGCTTATTGGCCTTGACAAACTTCACGGCTGTGCCTGTTTATGCAGGTGCCAGAGACCAAGGGGAAGACATTTGACCAGATTGAGGCAGAGCTCAATGCATAATTGTATTTCGGGCACATGCTCAAAGGAAGTCCGATGCAGATGCTGAAGACCGTCTCGACTGGAGACAGTATTTTGAGCCCTCCACTGAGCATTTTTTTGCCTGTCATTGCTGAGAAGCAAGGAAGGCTCGTTTATCAGAAGTCGCATTGTCATGTTAAGGCAGCTTAAACACGTGTGTGATGCCGATGCTTTTGTCTGTTGAGTCATTGCTTGCATCACTTGTATGAGGAATGTACAGATACCAATTGCTTGTTTGTGTGCATGTTTTATGCGCATGTATTGCAGATATGCAATGGTTTGGTTTACAAACAGGTTTTTGAATGTGTTAACAATGACCATGAGAAAGATGTGTGATAAGTAGGGCATTTCATTCTGGAAGGCACCGCTGCAATAAGCAATAAACTGGTAGGCAGAGTTTAGGGTTTAGAAGTGCTGGGCTGAGTGCTGGGCTTGCCAAGAAAGCAAATAGAGATCAAACTGGTTGCATACTTTATTGATGACGATTATGCGTCTATATTTTTGTGGGTTGTTCTGTCGATTTTGTTTCATCCTCTTTCACGGTGGTTCAATGTTGCACTAACGCATGTTTTCCGATGTCAATATGCACAGGGTTTGGGCATTTCTCACTCTGGAATTCTGCAATAACACTCAGTGCTGCTAGTGGGCCTAGCACTGAGATTGAGTTGTTCTGCTTATTGTGAGGGCTCCATGCAGTTTTCAAACCTACAGGTCACAGTTTAAAGAACCAAAATGCAAAACAGGAACAAGAACAAAACAAAAACCACGTAGGCAGTGAAAACACTCCCCACATCAATTAAGGAAAGGGGGCCACATTAGTGCAAACCAACCTTAATGCCTTCAGTCAAAAAAAAGAAGAACACACACAGGTTATAGAGGTTTGATCCCCAGCCTGGACACCAACGGCAGCATGCAGGCTTCTGCAAACACATGAGTGCGAAAGTCGTAACTCTCCATACCATTCTCTTGGGCGTTGTGGGAAGGGAAGGGAAGGGTTACATAGCTGTACCTGCCTGCGGGGGCAGCTTAGCTGAAGCAAAACGTGCCTGCAACCAAACCAGTCCAAACTAAAAGCAAAATGAGCTAGAAGCTCAGTCACAGCATTTCAGGCAAGCAGACACAAACTTGGCTAATCCTAGGACATCAGCCTGATTCATGAAGTCTCTAAGGCGTGATGCACTGCTTGGGGGTGCAGAGCTAAACAGATGCTGGAACTGAGTGCGCAGTTCTGTTAAATCCTGGGCGTTGTGGAACGTGTTACACGGAGCATACACTCAACCAGTTTAAACAACTGGGACTTGTCCACCAACGTGCCATTAAACTTGCTAACAGACTTCAAGCCCATTCTGTAAGTTATACCTACAAGCTTGTTACCACTAGGCGTGCTGTTGATAACTGTAATACTTCCTTCAGCCATCTTTTGGAGCCGGGTGCCTCCACTAACCCTCCCCGTTAGGTTACAGGTTACAGGAAAAAGAAGGCCTCCAGTCAAAACGGTTGACTGCTAGCCTGCTCATAAAAAAGCAATAATTCATGTAGAAAAGGAAAAATCTTGTTATTGCTTTGATTTAAGAAAGAAAAGATATGATAAGACTTTACATGGTGAATGCCAGGTACGTAGGGAGCCATACTACTGGAAGCCTCCTGAGAGTGAGATAAAGAGAGGAGAGGACCAGAAAATAAGGAAGCATATTTAAGCCGGAGAGAACAAGCATGGGGATGAGTGCATTTGAAAAGAACGTGTTGTTCATCCTGCACATCATCTTGGGCATCACATAGATCACAAGCAGGGGAAACAGTGTCATCCCATGTGGCCTGCTCTACCTTCAAGGTATGGATACGAAGGCGAAATCGAGCCACACTGTGGAAATGTGTTTGGGTAAATCCAAAGTGAAAATATTTGGGCAGAATATAAGGAGAATATGAAATGTGTGCAGGCTTGGTTGGGAGAGCACACTAGTGATGATAAGTAAACTTTTTGCTGTTCGCACTCAGGATGACCCCTTACCTTAATCAGCGCTTGGGGTGTTTGCCGCTTGCGTACCTTTTCCTTTTCCTTGAAGTAGTTTGCACAGTTCACTGCGTTGTTGCTGTTAAGGCTTCTAGCCAGGCCTCGTATCTTCACAGTATTTGATTTCTATTAAGTGGATACGGCGGTTTTGATGTTTAATTCATGAAGCTGCCTGGCTGGAGTTGTGTTACTCCTTACTTCTTCATCACGTCTCATACTGCGGAATATCCGATGTGAGGAGGGAGTAGGTGGTCTATTTGGGTTATTAGGGCAAGGAGTGACCAAGATAGCGTCTGGGCAGCTGAAGTTGCGTCCAGCTTGATCAGGGATACTGGGGTCAAAACGGTATGAAGGTATTATACAATTAGAGACTTTCTCTGTGATATGCAGGTCATGCTGGGCCAGATGGTCTGCGCTGCCTGCATCCATATGCACAAGGTTTGACCCGTAAGCGTCTTCACTGACCACTTTCAAAATCATTCTACTGGCAATGTTGTGTCGCCCAGTTACCATGTTACGGATGATGGGACATCGTGTCAGGTATATTGTGGTTTGGTCTTGCTGAATCATGGCTAACCAACCAATTGATTAGTCTGTTACCCTTACTCTTAGACTGGCCAACCAGTTGATGAGAAATGCTGTGCACATTGGACAAAAACTACTTTTACTTGGTATATCCAATGGTCTGGTTTTGACATCAACTCTTTTCGACCGCGTAAGCTACTAGCAGTTAGTAAGTAGATGACTGAGTAGTCTCCCTGGCAGGCCTGGCAACCTTGCGTCAGAAAAATCACAGGCTGGTTGATGCTGATTGAACCTGATTGATTTCAATCAGGGTCATTTCAATAGTGGTAGCCTTGGCCTTGGTAACCAGGCAGGAGCAGGCCTGGTAACCAAGTACCGAAGCTGAGTATATCTTGTGTGAAGAACAAGTGCTGTGCTGCATCATGCGGGAGTGCAGCAGTGAAAACCCAGAATTCCAGCAACCCCTGTCCTTTGTTGCGTGGATATTGGCAATCCTAGACGTAAAGCATTGAGCCAATGTGTCTCCTTTTCCTCAATTGATGTAGGAAGTGTTCTCACTGCCTGTGCAGTTTTTCTTCTTCTTAAAGCATCCGTATTGATAGGTTGTGCCTTTGCGGTATTGAAGAATTGTGCATTCATTCGGGTTGAGATACAGGGTACTACCCTGATAGTATCATACCCTGTATCTCATGACGTTTTAGAAGGCATTGCTGATGCCCTTATAAGCACGAGGTAGCAAACCCTTGAAATAAATGTAATAGCTAAATATCCAAGCCTGTGTTTAGCATGCATATGAGATTTCAAAGCATCTTTAAGGTCTGGGAAGTACATCAGGTTGGGAATAGAGGAGGAAAATTCAGATGCACTCAATCTTGCCCCTTTCCGAGCCAGCCAAGCTATATTTTAGAAGGGTTTGCTGCCTTGGCCAGCGCTAGGGATACTGGTATCAGTCAGATTGTTACCTTTGAGGCTATCCTGGTACTTAGCAACGTTACCTGCGCATTCATTCCCAGCTATTCCAGCATGAGATTTGACCTTTTAGAAAAAATGTTACCCTGAAAGGTACGGGCAAGGCTTGAAATCGTCCTCAGACCAGCCTTTTACGCTCTCTCCTAGAATGTCATCATATAGATAGCGCTCTCCACATTCTCTCAGGTTGCCGATACCTTGACATCCGTAACATGATACACAGAGCGTCATAAAATTGCCTGCAGAAAGATTTTGAAAGTGGTTGGCGAAGGCTCTCATGTCCAATTCTTGTGCATATGGATGTAGGCAGTGCAGACCGTCTGGTCCAGCATGACCTGCATACCCTGAGCAAGCCTCAGATAATTTAAGATTACCTCCATACCCCTTTTATCCCAGTATTCCTGATCAAGCTGGATACAACTCCAGCCGCCCTGACGCTACCTTGGTCACTCCTTGCCCTACTGACCTAAATAGACACCCCACCTCCCCCTCAGATTGGATACTCTGCAGTAGAAAGAAAGAAAGAAAGATTTACGCTTGACATGCGGCCGCGTGCATTAAGGAAAGAATCTCCCATTGAATCCCACCGAAGAGGGCATCTTTACTCCACCCGGACACAAGGATTCGATCTGGGAACCTCCACCTTGCTGTCGCCCTCCTTGCGCTTGACCAGAGTTCCGTAAAATGACGGTGGCTGAGCTCGATGCTCGACAGTATATGAGCGAACAAAAAAATACGAAGCAGCACTATTCTCATCAGACGACTTAACAAGTCACCCAAAACCGCCATATGTATTTGATTGAAGTGAAATGCAAAGATACGAGGCCTGGTGCCCAGCTAGCTAGCTAGCTTCTATAGAAGCTTCACAGCAACGACACACTGGCAGTGGACTGTGCAAACAACTTACAGGTGCAGAGATCACTCTCCACGTAATCCTCTTGGGTGGGGTGGGAACTATCTATTCTTCCCATACTTTGGACCAATTCAGAAAACAAGGCACTAACCTGCAAAGGTGTGCCAAAGTTGCACGAAAGCTCCATGTCCATTCTGCCACAACCAGACGTGCCATGCAATGATTGAAACAAAAACACTCGTTACAATTCTTGTGCCCTGGGGCCGCGTGCTGCCAGAAACCCACCAGACCCACACTAGCTTCCCTCTTACCCTCTGGTGAAGGAGACCCACGGATCTTGGAGCCAATGTGTTTTCTTTTTTCAATAATGCAGTGTTATTATGGCCTATGTTTTTTTCTTTTTTCAGAGAACCTCTTCTTTGATGCGAGCGGCCTTTTTGGCTGGCGCAGTCATTTCTTTTCTTCTACTTCTTTTTTTTCCTGTGATAAAAGCCATCTAGGCCTGGGCTTTTCTCTCATTTTGGCAACATCGGGAAGAGAAACATTATGGAAGGTTAGTAACTAAGCAAATTGCTGCAAAAGTTGGCATTCAGCCCACTGCTGATCTATTTTTTGTGCAGAGACACACACACAACTTGAATTGAATACATGCATTGCTCTTTTAGGCCCACTAGCTTACATGGTCTTTGTCATGTTCAATAGTGGTAAATGCTGAATCATGGTCCCTAGTTATCCCTAGCCCAGGCCCCGGCGGAAGTCCTTTTTCTCATATATTTTGGTTAGTCAAAGAGGAAAAAAAGAACACAATGCTGGCACATCCACAGCTCCTACACCCAATCCTAAAATCACCTACCTCCCCAATATTCAAAAAATGCTCTCAAGTCTTTTATGCATACAAAACACAGACTTGGATATGCCAACTCCACAACAGGCTACTACTCATATTATCAGAGTTTGTTACCACATGTAGATAAGAAAATCAGCAATGCCTTTAGGAACTTGTCCTGTATATCCACACCCATGAAGCGCACCATCTTACAATATCGCACTGGCACCCTCTATAACCAAAAACATGCGGTTCGTTTCAAAAGGTCCACTAGCCCACTCTGCCCTCTCCCAGGCTGTCATCAATTAGACAGCGCACTCCACATGCTTTCAGGCTGCCAAAATCATATTATCTCCAGCATGAAAACTGAACGCCACAATGTTGCTGGAAGAATGATCATCAAAGCTCTTAGCAAAAGCCCTTGGGGAGCAGGCTTGGTCAACATGGACATAGGGAGTGGTGATAGGTTGGCACAGCACAACCTTCAAATCCCTGCACATGCATCAAACAGAATAATACCCCCTTACCTCTTTCCAAGAAACTTTTCTAAGAGGTCTAGACTCACCTCCAGCCGTCCTGATGCTATACTGATTACTCCCTATAAAGCCAAACCCACTTCTTCTCCTCCTACCTCCTGCTCACACCATCATGTGCTACGCAGCAGACACAACCCCACACTGAGGACCTCAACAGCCAACCGCGTGAGGCAACCCCACCAACTGAATGTAAACCAGCGGCATGTGCACTTGATTGAAATCAAGTACTGTGAAGACACGAGGCCTGGACAGCAGTTGAAGGCGGCACAGCGGCAGCATGCAGACCTCTGCAAACTCATTAATGCAAAAGTTGTGACTCTCCACACTATCCTTTTGGGTGTTGGTGGGACCTGCTACACTGGGCACATCCTTAACCAGTTTAAACAACTGGGACCTGACCACCAACGCGCCAATAAACTTGCTCGCAAGCTTCATGCCCATTCTGTCATGTATGCCAACAAGCTTGTTAACACTAGGCGTGCTATTGAAAACAATAATACTTATTGCAGCCAGGTTATGGAGCCGGGTGCTTCCAATAACCCTCCAGATCCCCATTAGGTTATTCTTTTTGTAGCTTCGTGGAGGAGGGGACTCACGACTCTTCTGAGCCAATGTGTCTCCTTTTCCTTAATTGATGTAGGGAGAGTTTCCTCTGCCTACGTAGTTTTTCTTTTTCTTTTCATGGTGTTTTACTAATGTAGGTTGGCTATGCAGTTGAACATTAAGCATCACAGTTGTATTCCTCTCAGGAAAAATAAGGCATGGCTGACGCTGATCTTGCATACATCTTTTTTGCTTCTTTTTTATACATGCTAAGCAGTAAGCTACTGGGCGTGGCTTTCCTTAGTTGGCAGGCTGACTGTGCTTGACTCTGCTTGCTGTTTAAGGTCTGGAACTTCAGTCTTTCAGCTGTCATCTCTCTCTCTTTGCTGGACCCGTCTTCTTTCTCTACCTGCCGTGCTCCTCTTAGTTGGAACTTCGTGGTGGGGAGTCATATGGTCTTACAACCAATGTGGTTCCTTTCCCTTAATTGATGTGGTGGGTTTGCATTGTCCGCATAATTTTCTTTTCTTCTTCCTTTCTTTAATATGCTTACAATGTCTAGAAGTTTGCTACATTTGCTGTACCAGAAATTGGACACATAAACGCACAGACACGCAGACGCACACACCTGCTCATAAGCTTAAACAGCCCAGTGAGCGCTATGTATGAAGACAAGACATAGCTCTGAATAATGATTCACCAGTAGACATAGTCTGGAGTCATCCATGCTTTGACACCTATGTTACAGTGCAGCAATATGGCAGGAACATGCACATAGCTTTGCTGGATGCAGGTCTTAGGGTTATTTGAGCTACCATGATCTTAAATGCATCAGGTGGCCACCAAGCCCTCTCAGGGACGGTACTTCCAGGGGTGCAAAAGATACAGAACATGTTACGTGGTAGTACGCATCCTTGGAGTTGATGGTTCTGAGCGCTGGTGCCCAGGAGATCCTACACCAGGTGCTGCCTGCAAAAAGTGAAGGCATGCAGGGCTTTGAAATGTTGTATAGAAGGCAGGATAATGCTACAAAGAAATTGGATAGAAACCAAAGCCTTGAAATATCAGGTGAAGTCATTAGAACAAAAAAAAAGCATGGAGGTGCAGTGCAGATATAAGAGCAGCAAGTTTTTTGGGGGACAAAGGCAAGCAGATCGAGACAGTGGTTCTGGCCTCTTAAGAATGATCACCCTGGAATTGTGTTATTATTTGTTCTGTGCAATGGATCAGGGTGCCAAGGGTGCTTATGCACGTACTATTTTCCACAGTTCATTTTGACTTTGCAAACAAAAAAAATGGGCTATTTTAAACTCTGCAGGATAAGCAGGGCCTTAGCAACAAACATGATTAATCACAGCTTAAGAAGGGAAATCTCATGTTCTCTCACCACGCGTGGGTCTTTCTCCAGGTTCTCCACCAACTGCATGTTCTCAATCAGCAGGTCAGGCTGAGATTCGTCGGGAGGCGCCTGTAAAGGATTCATTGTATGAATCATTCAAACGTGGCAAATTGTGCTTCACAACAATCAGCCCACGTGCTTCTTCCTACTTTGTAGGGGAGAACAGTACACGACCGACTCTTTTGCACTAAGCTTCCAAGCCGTTGTAGCAAACAGTAAGTAAAAGGCTATGCATCCAAGCCATGCACACCTGTTCACTCCTCACAGCGCGGGATTCTTCAGCCCTGACTTTCTCGTTGTCAAAGTTGTCTTCATCCCAAGAAAGCAAAAACAAGGGTAATTTTAAACGATTGCTCATTGCATTGGTAAATGCGTGTCTAGTACCAAGCTTGGCCGTGGAATACAGAATCAGGACAGCCAGCAAGCCTCATGAATATTTTGTAGACGGCAAGAGAGGAACAGAAAAACCTGCAGGCAGCGCTTGTAGAAGGTCTCGAAACCCCAAAGAAACATAAGAGACCACTGCTTGTCACTCCAAAGGCCGACATATAAAAAAGGCAGGGATTGCATGCCGACATCTTTTTTTTCCTCATTTTTACCTCACCTGCATGGGGATCCTGAGAGAAGTACTGCTCCTCTTCCTTGTCTTCCTCAGCATCCTCAATTGGATAGATTGGAGGGATATCAAAGTACCTGCGTGACTCAGCCTCAGTGTCCAGATCAGCATGGGGCCCCAGGTAAAAGCTGTTGCTGTACTGGCGTCGGGGCACACCTTCTTGAGCTGTGGCACCAGACTGCAAGCAGGGCAGCACAACATGTTGTTCGGTGCACAAGCAGAGGTACACGACAGGGGACAGCAGCATCTGCTGTGCTCTTAAAAAACAATAGTGTGGACACTCAAGACTGCCAGACTAGCAGTGTAAAACTTGCCACTCCATGAGACAGCTTAAATCTGAGTTTCATCAGTTCCCTGGTATTGCAGTGCAGTGCTTTCTACTTTCTCCCCCTTGTAGTACATCTATCAGCCATTGTAACACGTTGGCCCAGTATCGTAATACATTAACAGCCCTGGCATCGCCCAAAGTCAACACAGAGCCCTATTTTGAGGTCACTAGACCCCAAGCGAGTGACCCTGCTGCAATTGTGCAAGGTCTAGGACAGCAGTTGGTGTTTTTGGCATTCACCTGTGCTAACAGCAGCGCTCAAGCAAGCAATGATGAGCAAAAATACATGCACAAGTATTGGCCTGCTCAAAAGGGATTCAGGCAAGGCAATCCATCAAGAAATAGTACCTCCTTCCACTTGGGCGCTGCTGGATGCTGCATAGCAAGGGCCTCCTCATTACTTGTAGAGCTCCCTGCATCAGATGTGCCTCCTATCTGCTGCTGGTATCCCATACCCACAACAGGGCTCGTGCCGATGGGCTCAATGGGCACTGCTGCGCAGATGTATTGATATTGGTCACGTGTGCATGCACATTATCTGAGACCTACTGCTGATGCAAATGCACTATTTTATAAAGGCTGTACATACATCACAGTTGTAGCCTGCCAGGTTCTGAAGGTGATCAAACTGTTCTTCAAGAACTCCGTGACTCACAGGAACTCGAAGAGGAACACTTTGATCACCTTCTGCCTGTATACACAGTGCTTGAGATCATTGCAGAAATTATGCAGTCAAACTCAAATGAATAGCACAACATAGACAGATTGTGACACCTGCACATGCGTGTGTGTGTGTGCGTGTTTGTGTGTGTGGGCAGAGACTTGAAGCAGAGATTGAGGTCCTGGCTTTGAAGTCCCACATAATAGCAAATATTTCAACAAATGTTTGACTGCTTCAATGGAAGGTGTTTGACCTCTTGTACTGGATTCTGTACAGTTTACAACTCTGCGATGTACACCAATGTCTCGCCCCTGACCCAACCACCTACCAGCTGGCTGCTTTTGCCTCAGGCTTAAGCTTGCCTCATACTTCTTGAGAGCCTGCAAGTTCCATAAAAAACAACTCCTTCAGCAATGTGCACCATGGTCCACTATATTCTTTGATCTGCTTGTGATGCTGTTCTTCACAATTAACTTCTTTGCAAGAGCACTCTCTTTCTTTTGGTCTTTCTGACAGACTTCAATTGCACACCCCTGCCACCAACAAAGTGTGTATTCTATCTTTGCTTATCAAATGCATTGTTAGCAACTCCTTTGCTTCAGCCTGGGTCTGCTTCAAATATTGGTTTCTAAATTTATAAACTACTAACACGTGCCTTTAATCTGATATCACATTAAAGAGAAGGAACCGGCCTAAAAATAATTTCACCACAGCAAGAGTACTGTGCATGGAAACATATAAAATAAGGAGCACCTTGCATGTGATGCTCAACGCACCTTTTGGATAATCTTTTGCATGATTGTTCTTTATGATCTCCAATGACCTCTTCTTTTTTCTTCTCTTGGTGGCAGGGATACACGGTGCCTCAGGCCTGGTACCCTCTTCTCCTTAGTTGATTTGAGAATATTTTAACTGCCTACGTAGTTCTACTTTTCTTTCTTTCTGTCAGCTCCAGTCGGAGAATGCCGAAACTTTTGAAGTCCGAGTGCTGCCACTCTAGGATATAAGTGCATCACCTGTGCCAGGTCTGTGAAAGCTGAGCCGCTGCTTCTTTCTTCGCTTTCTGGGGTGCCTGGCTCCTTTGTGGGAGAACCAGGAGCAGAAGGATCTGGGATGATGTTGAAGGGCGTGGCTGACACTGCACTTGATTGAGTGGCCAAGACCTTGCCCTGCCCTTGCTCCTGCTGCTGCTGCTGCTGCTGCTGCTGCTGCTGCTGCTGCTGCTGAGGAGAAGGAGGCTTAGGCATGATAGACTCAGCAGACACCTCTTCTGCAGGAGGCAGCTCCCCAGAATCAAACAATATTGGGGTGCCTGGATGCCGCTCTGGAGAGTGCGTGTCTATCTCAGCTGAAACGTTTCTTGTTCCCATGCCCCCCTCCTCGTCATCCTGCATGCGATCGGCATTGAGGCGTGCAGATCGGACAGTCACCATTGCCTGAAGAATTCTGTGAGACCGGCATCAGTATTCAGAGGTTAAGAGCGTTGTTAATTGATGGTGGAGAAGAAGCATGAAAATAACAAGAGTGCAGCGGAAATAACAGATGACATTTATGCACCTCTCTTACCAGGCCACAGAATTGCTTTTTCTTTACAAATACCGCCAAGGCTACATAGCATGGACCAGCTGGAGCACAGACTGCCACATGCCTGATCTGAATGCATATTGAGCTGCATGAGGAATGTTGTATTACACAACAAATATAGAAAAAATGATGGTAGGTAATAAGGAGGCCATGCATCTCACTTCCTGTACAATTTCAAGATCCTTGCAGGAATGTATAGAACTGTATAACTCTCTTCACAGCATCATACCAGCCCTTACCGCCTCTTGTGTGGTTTCTGCCTGTAGCTTGAGTAGGTCGTTAAGGGAGGGGTGGCCGTGATGCAGGGGGGCAGCAGCAGTGTTCTCTGAAAACGTCAGCCCCAAGCCTTCAGCCTGTGTTTGTGCACAATGTTCCTCTCTTATAATCCACTGACTCATCAACATATTGGTGCCCATGAGGCTTCATGCTTGCTGCCTAACTTTGGGAATATCAAATGTACATAGGTTACATCCCCAAAGCAGACAAGACAGTGTCCATTTGAGCTCTGCAAAGTCACACTTTATATGCGCATTTGCCTTTGGCCACGTCCTCCACACAGCATGCACCAAGCTTGTCAAACACATAATAGATGCACATGAAATGCGTAAGCTATAATTTAACTGACTTAAGCCCAAATCCAGAAACTTATGTGGACAGGAAGTGTATCTGAGGCAAGATTTCATTTTGTATGTGCTGTCAGCATAGGAGGCATACATCAAAAGCTGTATTGATGTGTACATATGCCGCCCAATGCCGAGCACTAAACCATTTGTCCTCATGACAGAAAACAAAGTTTTTTTGTACGCCTTCTAGTCGCAATGCTAAAATATCACTAGATTGTGAACTTGTCCCACGTGAACTTGTCCCACGTAAACTTCAATTCCAACAGTTGGTTACAGGAGTCTCAAGAGCAGCACTGGGATTCAAGGCCTCATGTACAACCAAACAGTACCTGATCTACCACTCCTGCTTCAAGCTTCTCGTCGCGGATCAAAAGATTTCCAGGAGCTGCGCCTGCAAGTGGAATGAGCAGCAACCCGACCGGCTTGCTGAAGGAAGGAAGCCGTGCCCCTTGATCAGAGTTGTGGGTTTCTGGTCAGCAAAGTGTAACCCTTTTTGTGGTGTAAGGACAAACACCCATGGACCTGCTGGTGTTGGAAATTAGCATGATTGCCATGAGGCTAAATAACTCAAATAGTGAGCACAGCTTGAAGGATCCTTGGAAATACCTCAACCGTTCAAACTAAGCATTGTGCAAGTCGTCTCACAAGCAGCTTTGGAGGCGTCCATGCATGCGCCCAGTGGTACAAGGGTAGGTATCAGCTCTGCTCTGCAATTCCTTATCCTCAGGAATTTCGCCCTTTTTCTGTGCTACCTTGACTCACAAGCACTCAGCAACTAATTGAAGGCATTTTCCAGAACACTTGATCAAACACACCTGCAAGTAGAACATTTCCAATTGATCAAACACACCTGCAAGTATAACATTTCCAATTGATCAAACACACCTGCAAGTATAACATTTCCAATTGATCAAACACACCTGCAAGTAGAACATTTCCAATTGATCAAACACACCTGCAAGTAGAACATTTCCAGGTGATCACACCTGCAAGTAGAACATCTCCAATTGATCAAACACACCTGCAAGTAGAATATTTCCACTTGATCAAACACACCTGCAAGTAGAATATTTCCAGGTGAGGCTGGCTGCACGGTGCCATCTAGGAAGTTTCCCAAAGACGGCGCAGTGACAGTACCTGAAGTCACACATGTGCAACGTACGCACTAGCCACCTTAAGATAAATTTGCTTACCGTGCATCTATGCACTGGATGCAAACCATCATGGGGTGGAGGTGTAGGAAAAATGGATAACAGGCGGAAGGGAAGGAAGAAGCAAAAGAAGCAAAAGGGTGCCGTTGCAGTTCCCAAAAGCGTCTGGTGACAATTCGCAGGCAATGAAGAAATGCCACCAAGGTGCAGAAGCAGAGTGGCAAGTTACAAGACACAGCTGTAAAGATTGAACACTTGCAAATTGAAACCACGATAAACCCTTTCCTGGGGAGCATATCTGCTCTCTGCTACATTCGTGCAAATTGAAACCACGGTAAACCCTTTCCTGGGAGCATATCTGCTCTCTGCTACATTTGTAAGGTAAGATTCCAGGACCTGCAAAGCGCCCACCTTGCAGTGTACGAGGCTCCTCATCAGCAAAAGGGAGCTCTGGGCCAGCAGGCAACCGCTTGTTGAGGTCAGTGTAGCTGCCAAAAGGCTCCTTTTGGGGGGTCACCAGTGTTGGAGTTTTTGGGGTACCTGGCATGAAGGGAGCAAACACCAATAAGAACCCGAGACAAGCTTGGCAAAGTATACCCCAATGTGTCTCCACTTAATTAATGTAGGGAAAGCTTCCTCTGCCTACGTAGTTTCTCTTTTCTTTTCATACCCCAAGGTGTTTCCTGTTCCAAGGTGCTTTGCTTCCTACACGCCTGCTGCTCTTTTGTGCGTATCTCTACAGATTTGTCGTGAGGTGCGCAAGGAATGGTGTATTACACGATGGGCCTCACCAAATTGCCAGGCAAAAAGGAGGAACAGGAAACTACAAATTCAAGAAGTATGCCTCAGCCTGAGGCTCAGGCTTACAAGAAGCCTGAGGCAATTTGAAGAGAAACATGAAATACCTATGAAATACAGAAAAAGGAGAAGAGAAATCAGAAAAGAGGTAAAAAGGAGGTGGCACATCTCACTTCCTGCAACCTCTGAGAACCAGAGCCTTTATGCAGAATGCATAGAACCACAGTGATTCTTAAAAGTTCTGAAAGCAGCCTGGAAGGTAATGGAACATGCATGCACGTGCATGCACACACACACACACACACACACACACGCACGGACGGACGACATGCAAAGCAGTGTCTGCTCAAAAGATGATGATTATAGGCTCAAAGAATTTTGTATCCAGAAGCAGAAATGCACTTTGAACTGGAGATAGATGGTGTTAAAAAGGCAAATGAAATCGAATCCTTTCTTCCTTGATAGCACACCACCAAAAATGTCTTACAGGGTTTGCAAGATGCAGGGATTCTTAACCAAAAAGAAGAAAAGGCAAATTAACCCACCGTTTGAAACCTCTAATGCATCACGCGCTCCAGCTGTCCCTGGGGCTGCAAGACCCTTCTGCTGCTCTTTTTCAGCCTGCTTCTTGGGGGGATTATGGTGGCGGCCCCACTGCGCATTAGATCACCCATGTCTGCATTTCTGATTGTGTGGTTCTCCAAAAGATGCATAATACATCAAACCTTTGAGTACATTGTATTTTCGAGCCAAGGATGCTGCTCTATATCAAATGTAATACACTCAGGAAGGCAGGCAAGCCACAAAAACAGGTCTGTTGAAAGAGATCAAAACATGGCCAGGTAGTTTAATGACATGCCACATATTTCTTTCTCCCAGCAAGAAACTGTATATTTCAAAAAGGTGAAGAGCTTTGAAACAATTTGGCGCCTGACACAGGACACACAAGATGAGAGCATGGCTTTGAAGTGATGTGTGTTGGTGCTTCAAAATACCTCACTTCAAAGCAAAAGCAATCGCAATGACCTTTGACAACAAAACACAACAGGGGACAGCACACTCTTTCCTCTTTGTTTTTACACACAAGACAACCTCGTTGCTTGCCTGGGAGGTGCTGAGCAGTTCCTGAGCAGCAGCAGCTGCAGCTGCAGCTCTCTCCCCAGAGGCATCACTTGCAGATGGATGTAAAACGTCAGGGCAGCGGCTGAGCCATCCCAGGGAGTTGGGGCCTGTGACCATATTTTGGAGGGTATGGAGCTATTGTTGAGTGACTCAGCTCTAGAGGACTCTCTGCACGTCAAAATTTAAAAACAAGGTATGCCCGTTGCACCAAAAAGGCCCCAAAACACCTGAACAGGTCATCATGTTTATTTGCCAACGATTCCATACCCCTTGCATTGAATTAAAGACCACAATTTCCCTCATGGCGCACCTGAGCTAAAATCTTGGGATCTCCTAGGCGTGCGCGTTGGGCTCATGACACCTCCATTGAAGCCACCCCTCAGCAGGTTGGCCATCAAATAATTGTCCTGAGGAGAGCTTGAGGGCCTTCCTGTTGCCTGTGATATGCAAGGAGACATGCACCCAAAAGGCAGCTGGACCACAGTTACACCATTGAAACAACAGCAATCTTGTCAAAATGACATCCAGCACACTGTCTCTCAATGAAACAGCAACAAAGTAAACAACAGTACCCAGCATGCTGAAAAGCCATGCAAGTTGAAAAGCTGCAGAACATTGTCGGTCGTGCAGCTCCCTATTGGGCTGAGATGTCAATTGTTGTGCAATTTGAAGTATGCCAAAGTGTAGCTTGACCAGCTTGAGCGGGGTTCCTGGCTCGATCTGAATTGGTCCTGATATTAGCTACCTGTGGGGTGGATGCCACAAGGGCACGTGACAAGGGAGCTGGGGACATAACACCACCCATCCCTGGTCGCCTTGGGGTTAGCATAGGCCCACCAGGTTTTTTTATCCCAAGCCCCAGCTCATCCACAGCCACGATCTGCATGTGTATGTGTGTGTGTGTGTGCTGTGTCAAGTTTTACAGGCATCGAGCACCCATTCAAAATTCACTGCAAAGCAGAAAGCTCAAGGAACCCTCAGGGTTCAGCAGAGCAAATGGAAGCCTACGACTTTGCATCAAAGGGTACCGCCTGAGTTACTTCCCAAATTTTCAATGCAGTCAGGCAAGGACGCCTGACAGCCTGCATGACTTTGCTTGCGCCACCCTGCACGCGTTGACCAAGCCGCTGAAAATTTTTGTGCCTTTGGGTGATGCGCCAAAGAACAAACTAGATGCTAGCAACACACCGTGTGCAATTGAGGCACAGAAAAAATTGGCCAAAACTGTGTCCCAAAAACTGGAAATTAAGGAGTGGCTGAACTTGACCAGATGTGTTTTGACACCAAGATCAGGCCATAGCCTCCTAGCAAAGTCTTAATGGTTTCCCAGAACGATTATCAATCGCCTTCCTTCAGAGGCCTGGGCAGTGCTCAGTGAATGTTATGAGACACATATCATAGGACAAAATTATAATACCTTTTCTATTGGCATGCACAGTGCCTTGCCAGTACACAACAAGATCGTGCTTGCCTTGCAGTACCTCCACAGCATTGATAGTGAATCATTCAAGTAAACTACACCTTCACAGCAAAGTGCTCGTGC
>OU611753.1:6835426-6860426 GCA_914767535.2 Dunaliella primolecta | reverse complement strand
TTTGCCTTAGGAGGACACTTAGAGCCATTTAGCTTCAGGACATGATACTCTCAAGCCTCAAAGGACAGCCATGGAAGCAACAGAGCTGCTGTGCTTGTTTTTTGCATTCAAGGCATAGCAATCCCTTTGCCAATGAAGCTAAGGAGGCAGGTCAAAGCCAGAAAAGCGGCAAAATAAGAATAGGGCAAATTCAAAAAAGGACAGGTGTTAGAGACAGCTGAGTGTTGTGTCTCTCCAGTTAAAGAGCTATTTCAGGGGCCGCTTGTACATCATAAACTGCCCAAGACCAGAAAGAGCCACACTGAAATAGCTAGGGAACTAAACAGATACACAACTGTCTGTCTAAACAGGCAAAACTCAAGCAACGGCTTGGGACAAAGGCAGAAATGTGAACAAGACAGAAACACCCAGGCAAGGATATTTAGGATTATAGTCAAGCTGGAATCAAAATATGCTATGGTGGGGTGGTCATACGGTCTTAGCACCAATGTGCCCCCCTTTCCTTAATTGATGTGGGGAGTTTTTACTGCCTGTGCCATTTTTGTTTTGTTTTTGCTTTTTGTTCAGAATATGCTATTGCAAAGGATATCAGAGAGAGGGCAAAATGTTCATACGGAAAAGAGGACAAAAAGGGATAAACAAAGCTTAGTTCAGAAAAGCTGGGTCTGGGACCTGCAAGGCAGCGGTCAGCTGACCCAAGGGTCTAGATTAGCTGCCCTCAAGTACAAATCTCTAAAATTGAGCATCACTGTCAGAGGAGCTACCTCAGACCAGACATAACATTTTGACATCATGTTTGTTAATAGCTAGCATCAAACTAATGTTTCTTTCACTGCAGTTTCCCTCCCTGCTCTCCCAACTCCTATAAGGCTTGTTTCCAGCCATGCAAGGTAACATCCCTCATGCAAAGCACAGCACAACCGGAGCAAAGGGCCAACCTGCTGCCTCAAATCCAAGCCTTGCTGCTCTTCCCCCGCTTGTATCATCTGATTTCCACTAAGTGGGCCGTCTTCCTCTTGATCCTTGTATCCTCCTGAAGCAAAGCAATAAGGATCATGGGTACAACAGGGCCACATTGTTTTCCTGGCAATGCAATTAAATCCACCTGCTTATATAAATGAGCAACGCCCGCAATTGAGTAGCTGCTGGTTCAAGGAGCAAGACCCCAAGAGTGCAAAAACTACATTCATGCACACAAAGCAAGTTGGATTGACTTAGACAGGCACTCTCAAAGCAACAAAACTGCATTTGTTGCACCTTAATAATCACAGTTGCGTTAGTGGGTCAGAGCTGACACTCTGTTTGGCACACCAAAGCAGCAAGGTTTGTGAATGCAAAGGCTTTCATGGAGCTATTTGAATATGCAATGAGAATTATAAGTGGTATATCCTCAGCGTGCTAACCTTATTACGCCGGAACAATTTGTTAGCAAAGCTGCCCCACCGGATTGTTACAGCATAATCAATGATCAATGCATGAACAATACTACCTTCCTGCAAATCATGCATGCCTTGCCTTTGTCATCCATCGTGACTGTGCCGTTCCTCCCTAGCTGATGTGGATTCTTAGTTCCATTTGTGGCCTCTTGTGGAATCGAGTCAGGGGGAGGGCTCTGCAGATCAAGGTAAAAAGAGTTGTAACCGCACGGTGAGCTTTGGAAGTAGCAAGCATTCAGACTTCACATTTGTCCTCACTTCTGATCTTGGAAGAGGCATAAAATGCTGACGTCTTAATGTCAGGCCTGATAAGGGGCCAGCAGGTGCAGATATCAGCACACCACAAAATCGGTCATTCAAAACCAATCGTGAATTTTTCTGGGCTGCAACAAGGAAGGCAGGCTGTTTGTGGGAGTGTTAGCGCTGTTCCTGTTAGAAGGATAATCAATCAGGGCTCGTTTGTTTTCTTAGTTTTGGTGTGTTGCAGCAGGTCCTTCTTCACGGGTTCATGACGACAGGGTCGTCCTCCTTTCCCCAGACATCATAGCATGGCTACTTGAGGCTTTTGGGAACCTCCTAGCCACATGTGTATGCAAATCCAGGAAAACATATCTGGTAACAAGCCATTAGATCAGAGCAAACCATTGAAACAAG
Organism: Dunaliella primolecta; assembly: GCA_914767535.2. Classification (NCBI taxonomy): domain Eukaryota; kingdom Viridiplantae; phylum Chlorophyta; class Chlorophyceae; order Chlamydomonadales; family Dunaliellaceae; genus Dunaliella; species Dunaliella primolecta. Next base: position 6,858,336 of record OU611753.1, on the reverse strand, counting down.
GAATGCTATGAAGCAAACACAAAGTCTTGGGTTTGTGTGGCTTGTCTAGCACAACGTGTGACTAAGGGGAAGGTGAACACACACAGCCATTTTCTACATCAGACAAGGAATAGGGATATCTGAAAGCAAAGCCATAATCTCTTTCCCAAATGATCACATGGCACATGCTTTGGATAGCTCGTCTGGCATACAGGCCGGTGTACTTGGGAGGGGACTCCATCTGTCTACAAGTTCTTCCACTCCATTCTCAATCAGCTGCACTGAAACTTGCTGTGGTTCCCCAGAGCGTACCTGTATGTGCGCACAGGCAGCAAGAGACTGGATTCCTAGTTGGCACAAGCTCAAGGCTTAGGAACAGGATGCTCAAGAGAAGGGATTGTGAGACTTGCCACAAGCGGCGGTAACAGTCAACAAGGGCAGCAGTTAAACATCAAGGTGCATGTAGGATTGACGATATTTGGCAAACAAACAAAAAATCAACCTAAAGAGATGCCAAAAAGCCATTTCAGTGCCAGAAAGTGAGCTCTCATTGCCATGATGCTTATTGTAGTGGAACAAACGCAGCACTCTTTTGCAGTAGATCTGTGTAACTTAGCTGCCCATCTGCGTGCATACCTGTAGACGTAGGGATGCAGGCTTTGGCTCCTCATGCAGCTCCTTTGCAGCATTCTGATCACTAGGCTGCTTGTCAAGCTTCTGGAGCTGCTGTTGCTGCTGTGCGCGCTGGTTCTGGCGGTTAGCCACACCCCTGAGCTCTGCCTCGCCGCGTGCCATCACAGACTCTATCTTTGGCTCATCATGCTCCTTTTGCTGTCGCTGCTCCTCCTGGTACTGCGGCGTGCTCACTTGCTGCTCATGCTGCTCGTCATGCCGCTCATGTGCTGTTTTTTGTTGGGTGTGCTGCTGCTTCATCATGTCCTCATCAGTGCTGCCATAAGATGGATGCGCCATGTAGCTCAGGATCTCCTGCAACTGGAAAAAAAGAGGGAGGAACTTGTGTGATCAAGACCACAATCGGACCTGCTGAAGATCTTGATACCATCTCAGCTGCTTGCTCCTTTTCTTAATGCACGCGGCCTTTTCGCTCAACGTAATTTTTTTGTTCCTTGTCCTTCAGATTCTCGCACGATCAAGCCTACTCAAAGTACCTCCACATGCATCCTATTGTTCCTGGCTCCTGCTCACAAAGGACACACGGCATGGCAGTTACTGAGTAATACGTTTTTGCAACCTGTTAGCGTTGCCCATGCAAGGGCTTTCCTCCTCACTTGTTGTCAAGATCACAGTCAGTTGGCTAGGTAGGGAGCCTACCATTGTCACATGCAGCCAGCTTTCCAAGTTTGTTCTGTGCAAACGATTTTAATCTTCCTTTTCTTTATCCACCTCACCTTGGATGGAGACACTTGGTGCGTAGACTCTTCTCTGCCGTTTGGTATGCTTGGCGCAGGAGGCAGGGGGGGCGGCTTATGGAGGCCCTCCTCCACCATCTGGTCCAGCTGCCACATATAGGCGCCGTGCTAGCGTGCACAGCAGCAGGGTGTCAATAGTACTATGAGGAGTATGAGGCTTTGTCATGACGGTAATTGAGAACAGTTTCCTTTCCTTTATGCATGCGGCCTTTTGGCTGGCATATTTTTTTTTCTGTTCTTTTCCTTTCCTTCTAATGAAATTAGGGGGGGGGGGATCATGCTGGCAATGATTTAGAAACAGGGCATGAGCATCATGTTGATGCAGAAGCAAAGCACGCCAAGGGCACAGGTGCTACCTTGCCTTGCAGCCGGGCCTGGCTGGCCTTCCTGATGGTGACCCACAACGGTTATGGTAAAATGACAATGCTTCGTGGAGAAGAATATGCTCAACATGTGCCAAGTCCGAGTGCGCAACTTGGCTGAAAAGCGGTTGCCATCACAGCTTGTTCCCTTGCTCTATTTGGCCTGTATCACATGAGGACATCTGATGCCCACCTTTTCAGGGGAGTCTGTGCGTGGAGGTGCAGCAGCATTCATGGCGTTGATGGCACTCTCCATGAGGAAGTCGTAATGATGCCTGCGAGTGAAGTGCTCCAAAGCAACGCATGTCAGTTTGTACATACACAACATCCTTCCATTGATACCCTTTAATCAGAAGAGAGGAGCTAAGGCACTCATGCTAATGTGAGTGGAATTCACCTGTGGTCAAAAACCCCCTCGGCCTGCCTGCAAATGCCCACAGCCATGGCAATGGCCTCTGATGGATAACTGCAGAAAAAGCAAAACAAATATTTGGTGAGCTGTCAGTAACTGAGTATTAAAGAGCTGTGAAAAAACATTTCCAAATGCAGCTTGCATGTGGGGATCCTCTAAGATATGTTTTGAAAAATAGCTCTGCTCAAGCCATTCTCCACCCCACCCATCACAGGCAGCCTTCTTCATTACTTGGCCAGTCGAAAAGTGATCAAGCAGTTCAAATTCAAAATTGCAACTTCAAACTGCTTTGGAATCCAAGCTGCACATGACTTACTTTCCACGCAATGTCTCAGCTCCAAGCAGCACACCATCTGCTCCATCCAGGATAATGTTGGCCACGTCTGTGGATTCGGCACGTGTGGGGCGGGGCAGATCTGACATGTTGTCCAGCACTCGCTGCAAATGGGTAAAGAGGTAGCTGAAGTAAATTCGTGAAACAAATACAGTGGTGCCTCAAAGTAAGCCATAACCACGTGCCTTGTGTTGCCGTTTTGAGGCAACACCTGGAGACCTGCGCGGCATTGCTGTAAAGTTGAGGTATCCTGCACTGGGGACACCATCATAGAAGCACAAAAGGCGTCACCTCACTATCAGAGTTTGAACAAATGCACATTGTTATGTGCAGGCGGACAAGCAGGACAAGCACACATGTCTATGCACAAGAGTATGAGCAAACATACAGCTCGTGTGGCTATGGGTGAGAGAAAGCATGGTATCTACAGCAAGGTTTGGAAGGCAAGGCGCCTTGAATATACCGTTTATCAGCACGTGCCGACACAGACCTCAATCATACGTGGGCCCAATTTATTGATACCCACATCTTAACACACCAATGAGTTCTCATTGGTACCTACTGGGTGCTCACAGGCTTGCCAACCATGCTGCCATTAGTTTTCTATTTAAGGCACCAACGAATAAGCCAATCCTTCTTAACGCACCATCAAATACGCACTGGCACTCACCGTGATGATCACAGGCTTGCCAACCATGTTGCAGCCTGCCACCAGTGCCTTCTGCACCAGTGCCATCTTCTCTGGAGCCACGTCAAGGCCCAGGACACCGCGCGACACGATGATCGCGGAAGCAGATTCCAGGATGGATTCGAAGTTGATCAATGCTTGGCGCGTCTCTAACTTGGCCACAATCTGTGAGGGGTTTTCGACAAGAAGGCATTTGTGTCAATTATTGAATGGGGGATGATGGCAGCTACATCAAAAAATGCTGGCAAGGTCTTACATAGAATGATGCTATTGGAATGAAACACCCTTCCTTGCTACATCATCGTGTATAAAGACCATGCAAAATCCGATTCTCTGCAGCAGTGTTGAGTAAAATAAGAATTGCTCGTACCTGGGTCTCATTCAAGCCGATGCTCCCCAGGAATGCACATGCAGCATGCACATCCTCACCACTGCAAAGGTACGAGCAAGACAACTTAATGAGGAGCCGCGGAAAGCGAGTTTTTACAAGGTTTAAATGTTTAGAAGTGCATGCAGTGCCTGTATGCAAAACATCATGGAAAGTAAGGTTGTGTCTAGGCTAAAGGCCATTCAATACATGGCAAAGGGGGGCTCACGTGGTGCTTTGGGGTTTTGTATGCTTGCATTTTGGAAAGGGGCGTTACCCTGTCTGAAAGGCATATCCTTCAAGGAAAGAAGGTTATAGATCAGAAAGATCTATGTTTCACTCTGTCCTATTTTTTCCTCTTCCTCAATTTCGTTTCTTCCTTTTAACATCATCTCTTTTCCTCATGTCCATAACTTTCATATTTCTATTTCATTTTGTTTCATTCCCCCCCTCTTCTCTTCTGTCCTCCTCTCCACAATCTTCTCATTCTTCTTCATTCCTTTTCCATTTTTATCTTTCCCTCCTTTTTCCATCGTACTTTGCTGCTTGTTGTTCCATGAGTGCTTTGCCCAAGTGAAGGATTGAAGCCCAAGAAAACATACTGAGCAGTGCTGCATAAGAGACATTCCTCCCCCGGGACAGGAGAGCCTTTCTTGCCCATCTGCTGCAAAGTGAGGGACTGAGCTTGCTGGGTAAAGCAATTCCATGCACATGACATTCTACTATGGGTGCAACTTGTGTAGGCAAAACTTTGTCTCAAGCCCAAGGTACTTGCCTGCGGGTGTAGCTTGTGCAAACAAAGTCTATCTCAAACTCGGAGGCCAGGCAGGCCAGACAGTCACAGTCATATTGCGTGAAGATGGGAAGGTTGCTCTGCGTGCAGCAATGTGGCAGGTGGTTGCTAATGTTGTAGGCAGAAAATTGTATTGGCATGAATTTTAGATGAAGGCAGGACCTGCAGCCGGTTCAGAAACGCCTCCCTCATATGACAAAATGGCAAATAAACAAGATTGCCATGGCATGCTGCGCTAAGCACCACCAACACCAAAACAGGCTAGCTGTGTCTCCCACCTGAACGTTGCTCACTCCAACATCGCTGCGCTCAACCAGGAACACTGTGAGGAGGCCACAGAGCTCTGCTGTGTTTTGAGCTCTGCACAGCACCTCGCCTTCTTTCACCTTCAAGGGAACAGGGTCAAGCTTGAAACTTCAGTACCAATTTAGAAAATCTGATTATGTGGGAGGGTATGCGCAGATCCCCATGCACGCACACAGTGAACTGAATCAGCAGCGCTGCATAGGAAGAGATCCTTTTTCTTTGGTAACTTCCTGCAGTGCTGCCAAGAGCACATGCTTGCTCTTGTGTGGACAGGTATTACAGGACTACACTGCTGGGGGCACAAAACACTTACTGAAACGACCTTCAAGTAGAGCGACCCTTCCTCAATGGCTCCTGCAAGTCAAATTTGTGCATGAGGACAGCATCTGTTCCATCCAAAATTGGCCTGCCAGCAATCTTGAGACAACGCAATATGCTGCTCTCAATGAAGAGAGATAAGATAAAAAGAGGCCGCCTCTGCAGCAGTGAAAATGCTCCCTACATTAATAAGGAAACACATTGGTGCAAAGAGCCATGTGTTGGTGACCCCAAACGATTTATGAGCATACGGAACAGAGTGAGCATACAGCTTATGCATTGATGCAAACCGTACTCTTCATGCAGCATGAAAATTGCCTTAGTATCTTTCCTTACATTACAGAAGCACACATCCTGGAACCTAGTTCATGAAAGTCAGTGCAACCATGGAAATGCTCAGTGTGTCCTCATCCTAAAACCTTTCCGCTAACAAGAGATGGCACTCTTGGATCCAGCTCATCAAGAATCAATTGTTTCCACCAAAAGATTGTTTACAAGACCCTTTTTCCCAGCGCATTTCTAAAGCTGGTGTTCTGATGAATCTTCATCCCAAGCTAAAATAAACCCAAACCGATGGGAGCCCACCGACCTAGCTTTGCACCTGCCAGACCTCACCAACTCAGCATACAAAATTGTCATGTTTACATGAGAAATTAAGCTCTATTAAGACACTGGACCTGTGGATCAGCTGAAAGCGTTGCAGCACCAGCATTGAGAGCTGTGTCGTCGGCTTGTAGGCAAGGCTATTCCTCCTCACACCATGGCCCCTGATGTTGGTAGGACTTCCTATGCCCGACAACTCCTGTCTGTTAAGTTCACACACAAACTAATTATTATTACCAAGATGTCCTGGCCATCCTTACGACCTTTCTGGTGTAAGAAAGTCTCAGCTCTTTGAGCCGATGTGTCACCATTTCCTTCATGCACGTAGGGAGTTTCACTGCCTACGTAATCTTCTTTTTTCCTTCTCTTTCTCATCAGTCTTTTGCAGTCGATGGCCCTGGACCCTGTTTAATAGGAATGCACCTACCAATTAGCAATTTGGCATGTACACCCAAGACCCCACCTCCTGCTAAATAGCGTCCCACATAGACAATGTCATTGGGCTGTACAATGCTTGGCAGGCCCTCATATGTCACAGTTGCCGTGCGCATCTGCGCATCTGGGACCTTGTCGCCTTGCTTGCCACTCAAAGCGCGCGAGGCCTGCAAGGTTGTTTGTTGCAGGTTGTTTGTTGGAATGCTTGTGTGCTCAACACTCTGGCTGTTGGGAGCAATTGCTGCAACTGATCACGCACATTGCACAGCAAGTAGATCAGCAAAACAGAATGCGACCATTGCAGTACATGCCTGTCTGTCTTTTCCAGGAAACCTACCTGGGTTGTTGTCACGAGTTTCACTTCCTCATCCCTGGCACACACATGAACATGCAAAATTGTTTGGCAATGGAGCTTTTTAAACAGACAGGTACAAGGTAAGCAAGATGGGCTCACTTTGGTATGAAAAGCATGCAGAAGACGCCAACTTTGCACACTGGCTAGGCAATTCTATTCAATCCTGTTTACAGGAAACCCATACTTTTTAGAGACTTGAATGCCGCTGACCCAAAAATCCTGCTCACGCACTTCAAAACAGTGAAGCAGTCGTGGTGCACAGGCCAGCCATTCGAGTCCTGGGAGAAGGGCCGCCGGATCATCACCTGATTGGCAAGATCAATGCAAGAGGTTTTCTTACTTCCCAAGCCAACCCTGACATGTGTTGCTCAGGAGAGCACAGGGGCTCTCCTGAGCAAACAGTGCGGCTGCCCGTTCCTGCATTGCATTCTTGTCAGTACACCTAGCAAGCGAGGACGAGCTCAACGACTTGCCAAAAGAAGCGCACCTCTCTCCCCAAAGTGTCAATCATCACTGCGCAGAGCTTGTGGCTGCGTTTCATTGCCTGCAAGGAAATCCACAGGGTCCAGCAATAGCATGAAATTTATGGTTTGGTAGGTGGAAGTCTTTGAGCTGAAAGTAAAACTCCAAGCAGATGCTGCGCCCTAAGATTACAGGTCAAAAAAATTGGGACTTGGGAGCGTCAAGATTGGGGGCAGGCATGCGCCTCTGCACTGACTTCTTGCAGGTTCTGCAGTGTCTTCCGGTGGTAGTCTAGCGGTCCCCACGTCAAATCAATCCTGTAAGCATGATTTCATGGGTGCATGCTGTCAGTCATGTGTATTGGGCCTCTCGGCAATAGGAACAAGGGAAAAATAGTACCCTGCAATGTTCAACAGCAACACGGGTACGCCCTTTAAAGATGCATTGCATGCTGTTGCACTGACCTGGCTACGCTCATGCCGGCTCTCAGCATTGCCTCCAGAACATCAACATCATGGCTGCTGGGGCCCAGCGTGGCCACCACCTTGGAGTTCACCTGAGATCAAGGCATGCACACGGACGTTAAGAGTCTGCTTCAATGTCTGAGGGTGGGATTCAGCAGTGTGGAGAAGAGCACAATTCTGTGTTACAACTATGGCCACATCCACAGGGGTGGTATGAGCATAAATGCTTAAGATGAGTTTTTCAAGCCTCCATCAAAATCTGGTGCTGGGCGAGCACTCACCCAACCTTCAACTTTGGAGGTCGGCTCCAGGACCTTCCTCATGTCATTGCCGGCTATGACATGAGTCCTTGCACAGCCTCTAGCTAAACGCGTGGGCGCCATGGTCTGTGAGGTGGCGGCGCTGCTGTGAGTGAGCACACACAACGTGTGAGCAAGTGTGAAAAGGAGAGACCTCGTGCGAGGCCCCTGATCAAGCAAACACAGAACACTTGACCAGCCTCAGGCTATTTCCTGACCCCATGCATGCGGGGGATCAGCCAATCCAGTGATCTAGGTGAAGTCAACAGTAGCCTCATAGGAACCCACCTCGCAGATCCTTCACAAATCAATTAATTTCCTGGAAATCTGGGGATTTCCTCGGAAAGCGGTCGAGTGACGCACCGCTGGTGATGAATGAGCTGCACTCTGGACTTCTTCTATTACACGTGCTTATGCAAAATTAAATTTGTTGGGCATGAAGTTTCACGCGGTGTGCATCTCACCAAACGGAGAGGTGGAGGAATTTAACGGACCTGACGTGTTAGCATTGGAGCAAGAGCTGCAGGTAGTGATGTTGGTGGTAATGCTGATGGGAGTACCAGAGTATGTCAGCATTTGTATGTGTGGACAACCTGTCACAAGTGGCACAGGCACCACATGTTCTCCTTCGCCCAATAGTCCCATCCCTTCCCCTTCACCCATCAATGCAGTCTCCTGTGCACAAAGTGCCGCTGCCACATCTCTCTATCACACTCTGGTGGAGTGAAAAGCACTTCAGCTTCAATGAAGTGAGTGAGGCCATTCGTCTGCAAGCAAGTTGATAAAGAAGTTTATGAGTATGCATGCAAGCGAGCACAGAAGACAGCAACACACCCACTTTCATGCAAACATAATAATGCATAGATATATACAAACATGCAGGTGTGCAAGGCCCTCATTTGTGTTTTGACATGCATTTGTGCTGTGAGGATGTTGCTCGAGCAGCGTGAGCTCACCTCGTAATGCAGCATCCATCCATTGGCTCAGAGAGTGTGTGATCGGATCAGCAAGGCTAATTTGTCTCTCTCTCATAATGGCCCTGCCTCACACTGCTGGCTACATTGTGCACAATTGCCATGTTGATTGCATCGTGCATACTCAAGAGGGTGTTTCAACGAAATACGGGGTCCTCTTCACAGCCTCTGTCCCTACTGCTCTTCAGCCATCTTCACATCACAGGATCGTGTCTTGTTATGCATCACGCTGCTTTTAATGGGCGTTCTTTGAGTGATGCCTGTATCTTGATGTCTGTTGAGATGAGACATCATCTCTAGCCTTTGGGCTCTCAGAGGCACAGGACACTGAACAGGCAATTAGAAAACAGTTGGATGTTTGTATATCAGTCCTTCCTTTTGCTGAAAATCACAAATTGCATTTATCCGGGACCAAACATGTATTGCCCTGCATTGTAACCCATTTTGATGCACAAGCAAATGCTCATGGAACCTTGCAATTTCTTGTGGCTGCAGGTGAATGAGGCAGGGTCAAAGCTCTGTGGGATGCTTGTCAAGGGAGACTGCTTCATTGTCCACTCCAGAGACAAGCAGGTGTGCGGCTGTGATAATGATGATGGCGATGATGATGATGACGATGATGATGATATTGATAATGATCTTTCATGCTCGCCACTAACAGGCCTGGGGTGTTTTTCCTCTTTTTCATGATGCTCTCACAATGCCTGCTCTCATTCTCTCTCTCTCTCTCTCTCTCTCTCACACACACACACACCACGCACGCACGCACACACACACACACACACACACACACCACGCACACACACATACACACACACACGCTGGTCTGGCTCCATTTCCAGCAGGGCGGGAAAGAGCTGCTGCGGACGCTAGGGTTGCTGGAATCAGCAAGGCAGGTTCCAGGCGGGAAGCTACAGCATGTCAAGCAGCAGAAGAACCAGCATACAGCACGCCATGGAGTACGGCATGAGGCAGGCCAGCAGCTGCCAGCCCAGCATGCAGCAGGAGAGGCTCAGCCCAAACCACCTTTATCTGGCCAATTAGTACCCTTTGAGCATGATCCTGCTGGCCAGCAGAACAGCACACCCAGCACACTCCCTTGCGTGCACCATCTTGGTGCTCCAGAGCCATGCCTGAAGCCGCTCTCACTGCATGAGCCTGCAGCCGCGCTGTGTGAGGGCCGCCAGCATGCTGAGCCTACACCACCTTCACAAAGAGGAAGCCATTCAAGGCCCAACGCTGCTCGGCCATCGCTGGAAAGCTTACCGTCAGGACAGTTCGACCCTCACCCGCAGCCGCCTGAAGTGCCTTGCTGGACGGATTTGCCGCCAGAAATGATTGGTCACATTTTCCAAGCGCTCGTTGGCGGGTCCAAGTCCTTCAGTGCCTGCCTGCCCCTCATGCAGACGTGCAGGACTTTTCGACAGGTGGGTGAGGGGATGGCTGGGCTTGCTGGATGTGTGCTTATGTGCCCTTGCAGGGATGCCTACACGAGCACTTGCATTTTGCAGTGCATCTCTGCAGGGGTTGATGGGCATGGTGATGAGGTTGCCGGAGTGGGGAGGGACTTGAATTTTAATTGATCTTGTGCGTGTGCATCAGTTACTAGACATGAAGACATGTGCCGCGCAAAGGCAATTAGCACAAGCAAAAGAGTGATGAAGTTCATAATGCTGGGGATGGCCTGGACAATCTTTGCCCCTTGATCAAGATTGTTCACGTCGTCAGCACTGGGAGTGCCACCAAGTAGGGCTTGCCCCTTGCTTCAGCCATCCTTGCTGTCCATGTCGGGAGCAAGCAGTCCTCTCCACTGCAGTTGTATGGGCATGCATCCGCAGTGCTCTTGATCTATGTTTGATTTCAATAAGGCTTCAAAACAAACTGTTATTATGTGAGGACCTCAGAGGAACCTGCTTGCTTGTAAGGTAAATCAAGAGATTTCTTGATCTGCCTGTCATTAAAGGCAAGCAGGTTCCTCTCAGGTCCCCATTCAAAGTTGTCTCAATCTTATCCTTGATTTCCTGAGGAATTGTTAGACCGTCCCCTTCCCCTTCTTACTGCTTCATGATCCCTTAAACTGAGGCAACAGTTAACCATCCGAGTCCTGCAGTGTTTCAGGATGCTGTATTGATCCTTACCTGGGTTGATCCTCAGGTCTAGGCTCCTCCATAGGCATATTCAGAAGTCATTGTGTCAGAGCTCGATGCATGTAATATGCAATGCACACACACACATGCATGTGCGCTCAGGTGGCGCTGTGTGACAGCCAGCTGCTGATGCGGATCTGGTTCAACCTGCCCAACGTGCACCAGCCGTTCAAGTGCGCACCCGCGCTCAAACCAACAGGAAGACGTGATGGGAGTGCACATGAGAGCAGCACCATCCGCAGACAGCCAGGGAGCAGCGGGGCCACCTCTCCTTTCATTCGCCGCCTGCTGCCTCTACAGTGCAGTGCTGAAGGCCGGCCACCCGTTGCCCATGCCTCCCAGAGTGCCCTGGACCTGGCGTGTGAGCAGTTGCGTGGCGGAGGAAGCAGCCCCTTTAACTTGGAGACGTCTGCTGCCACCAACGCGAGAGGGAGCAAGCGGGTGACAGGAGGTGGGTGCGCAGAAGCCCTATCTTTCATGTCTGGTGTGTATGTGTGTGTGTGTGTGCGCGCGTGTGTGTGTGTGCGCGCGCGTGTGTGTGTGTGCGCGCGTGTGTGTGTGCGCGCGTGTGTGTGTGTGTGTGTGTGTGTGTGTGTGTGTGTGTGTGTGTGTGTGTGTGTGTATGTGTGTGTGTGTGTGTGCGTGTGTGTGTGTGTGTGCCTGTGTGTGTGTCACTCATCTATCCAACAGTGGTCCCCCTTGTGTCCACTCCCTTGCATTTTGATGTGCCTTTGTTTGCTGCCACCCTGCATTCTTTGTGACAGCGTTTTTTTACACTGTTGATCCTTTCCTGTTCCTTTGTGTGCTGTTTGCACTAGTGTGCTCTTGCAGGGCCCCAGGGGGTGCTGCACTCAGGCCTCGTGAAGCCACAGGCGGCGTGGGTAGGCATGGGCTTTCCTGTAGATGCATCAAAGGAGGACCTTTCCCATTGCCTTGTATACTCTTGCAGGGCCTCAGTGGGCGCTGCACTCGGGCCTCGTGAAGCCACAGGCAGCGTGGGTAGGCATGGGCTTTGTGCCTGCGCCCCTTGCTCGTGCAGCACACTACGGCAACCCTTCTGCATGTGGCACAATGGCCCAGCTGCTGGAGGTGTGTGTTATGTGGAGGGATGGGGTGTGTGTGTGGACATGGTGGAGTAGTAGGCAAGGATGTAGGTGGAATGTGTAAGGAGCGGCAGTAGCCTCGTTCTTGAACAGATGCACTTCTGCATCATGCGCCAAAAGCTTTTTGGCCTGCCCCCCCCCCCCCCTCCCCTGCTTTCCAGGTGAATGGCCACACCAATGACTGTGAAGTCATGCTGTACTGGCGACGATGCGCCAAGTGGGGAGATGCTGAAGCCATGCTGAAGCTGGGATTTGCACTTTACGAAGGAACCTGTGGTAAGGGAAGCTTGGATGGAAAACCTCCTTCAAATGATGTGCATGTGTGTAAGGGCTGAGGGGTATCTTTGTTAGTTGCTTACTCACCCAAGCTAGAAGGCAGCATGATAGCAAATGGCCTGTGGATTAATGTGGTCTAGAGAAGAGTCATTAACTTGCACAGGCTGCCTTCATCATGCCTGATTTTGGCTTCGTGTTCTCTGATCCTTACTTTCCTCTCCGTAGAAGTTTCATGACCTTAGTGACAGGCTGCCATTGAGGCTTGAAAGGGTTGAGTTAAACCCTGGAAGTCTTCCGAGTCGCTCCTCCCTTGGCAGGTGCAGTGAGTGCAGCAAGTGTTGAATTTTGTACATCCCTCCTTGAAGGTGAACCAAACGCCCTTCTGTTTCAGGGTGTGCTGTGGATGTGGATGCCGCCCATGTCTGGCTATCCAAGGCCCTGCGCGCCCTCTTAGGAGGCATTGCCTCCCTGTCTCAGCTCAGTGTCGACCTACCAAATGGAACAGTCACTATAGCAGCCGCTGCCACGCCCGTGGTTGCCGCCGCTTCCGGCAGCCCCACAAGCAGCCTGGCCTCCACCTTAGCAATGGCCGACGTAGCAAGCTCATACCAGGCCCCTGTTCTCACGCAAGGGGGGCTCATTGTGCCTGGCCAGCCGTACACTGCCTCTTTGCAGCAGCTGTTGAAGGTGTGCATGTGAACCTGTGCATATTATGGCTGCAATCCTTTGCCGAAACATGGCTATTGCTGTGCCTGAAATGCTGCAATGTAGCTGTTTGTTCTGTTGCTACCCTTTGAATCAGACCGGTTTTGTGTCAAGCATGAGGTCTCTTTTTGGTCTCTTTCTGCCAAGCTGCCCTCTGTGGCGAGCACAACGCTACGGACCCCTGTCCTCTCCTGTCTGATCCTTGACCAAAACCAGAAGGAGGCACGTCTGCGCTCATGAAGGCTCGCTTTCTTGCACCATGTGCATGAGGTCTTAGCCCTCACACAATTTTGATCACTTGTGCTCCTGGAAGACAGCCTTTATTGCGGTACTTTTTGATTAGAAGAGGCACAGGATGAGAACTTGATTAGCCTGAGCAGCAATCTGTGTTCTTTTTGACGTTGATCTAAGAATTTCTCCCTGCTTGGCACCTGCAGGTGGGCTGCAACTCGGATCAGAGGGCAGCTGCAGCTGTTGCCGCGTCACTAGCTTCTCGTGGGCTGCCCACGCCATCCTCCTCATCCCAAGCTGGCAGACGCCTGAGGCACATTGAGAGCGAGGTTGAGCAGGAGGTGGATGAGGAGGAGCTGCTGCCACAGCTGCAGACGCCGCAGGATCGAGCAAGGGCACGGATGCAGGTGGGCGTCCATACTGAGGTGCCAAATCCCACCCTTTTCTAGTAAAAACACTGTGGTTCCTTTGCATGTAGTGTGCTTGCTCTCCTTGTCGGGGGTTTTCTGGGTCAGCTGGCTGCGATTGCAGCCGTCACACACACAGTTCAAAATCGACACACATGCTGCATTGGATTTTCAGGAGCAACGTCAGCAGCAGCAGCGTCAAAAACGTGAGGAGATGCAGCTGGCACAGAGGAGGTTGAAACGCATGGAAGGACAGACTGAGGTGAGGAGAGGAAAGCAGGGAAACTTTAGGACGCAAAAGAACAGAACATGACCATTCGATCAGCATTTGTGCTGCCCTTGCACCACAGAGCTTCTTATCCTTGCGCCACAGTGCACAGTCAGGCAGGCATCCTTCTTTGATGCTCACCAGTGTCTTTGTGTGTGTGTGTGTGTGTGTGGGTAGATGCAGGTTGAGCGAGTGGCACATGATGAACAGTGCCTCCACTCTGCGTCTTCACTGCTTGTGGATGGATGCAGTTTTCACCAGTGTCTCCATGTGGATGGATGCAGGTTGCGCGAGTGGCACATGATGATCCTTCCCTCTTGCCGTTGCTTGCGAGAGCAGCTGAGGTGAGGAATGCACGCGTGCAGGTGGATTTTGTCTTTCATTAGGGGCAGGTCTCCAGCCACACACCTTGACTATTGCCCTTACTTATGTTTTTTGGTATGAAGGCAGGCAAGGCTGAAAAGTCAAATTTTCATTTTAGAGCTGCATAAAGCAATGAGCGTGGGATGATCAATGGAATCCATGTTCCAAATATGTGGTTATCTTTGATGGCTTGCCTTGAAATGCTAATTTCCAAGTCGTGGGGGCATGGTTGTGCACTGATCATTTCAAGCAACATGCGTTACCGGGACGCTCTCTCTCTTTGTCATCTGGCCCTCTTGTTTTCGCATGTTGCAAGCTCAACCGAACACAATGTTGCAGCTCCTTGCACGTGCTGGAGGGATTCTATGGCAAGCAGCAAGTACTTGCTAGTAACACTGAGAAGTTCATTAAAATAGTGAACTGGAAGGCTTGTGCGCATGCTGCAGCTCAGGCAAAGGCATCAGGCATACGTCTTGGCCCACCAGGCATTGGGAGTGCCCCTCACACTTATTGCAAAGTATTGCTTGCCTCCTGTGCTCGCAGCTTCTGGGATACATATATTTTGATGGCGAGGCAGGAATCAAAGCCGACCAAATCCAGGCATGTTCCTTGTTCAAGCTAGCAACCTTGGCAGGTGAGCACCTACCTCTGCTGGTTACTGTAGGGCTACTGTGTGAATCTTGTCTGGTTCAGGTGTTATGGAGGCAAGCATGGTAAGTCGTCGTTTTGTTGCCCTGCGTTTTGCTCTTGCTGACCTTGCCTTGGTGCCCAAGTGACGCAACAAAGTTGACAGTCACTGTGTTGATTCGGGTCCTGCATTGAGATTTTGAGCAAGGCACTTAAGAGTTTATGCACAAACTTGCCCTGGAGCATGTGTCGCTTGCCTATTTGCCTCTGCTTGCATTTATTGCAGGCTCCCGAGAGGCAGCACGAGTCCTTGGATGGATTTATTCCACGGGGCAGTACGGTAGTTGATCCATTATGATTCACCCGCCGTTCCTGAAGAAAAGAGAAGGAAGGGCTCTGCAGTACATGCGTTTTATTTTATACCATTGTTTAATATTGGTCAAGTGCAGAGGCTGTCGCATTTGCTTCCTAGGAGAAGCTTTGTAAGCTGTAAAAGCGCTCCCCAGTTTATTCATGAAAATTCCCTGCAAAGCAGTTCTTTTCCTGGATCATTGCTCTGGGCTGTGTGGTGGGGTATGGTCAGCACAAAAAAATAAAGCAAAATAAGACCAGCAGCGCATCGTGCCTGCATAAAAAACACAAATGCAGCAGAACTGAAAACGCTTTTTGCATCTATTACATTACATTACTCGGGGGGGGGGGGGGTCGCTGGGCGCGCGGAAGTGGATACAAGGAGAAGGAGAGTCCGGGCGTCTCGGGGCATGGTCAACAACCCGCCCGATCCTCATTAGTTCAGTCTCTTTCCCTCTCCTAGGCTAGCTGTAGCTAATGTAGTTTTGAGGGACCTCTGGCGAGGCCCTTGCTAGCTTGCTAGTTAAGGGACCTTTCCTTAATGCACGCGGCCTGTGGCCTGCGTAGACTTTTCTTTCTTTTCTTTTCTTTTTTGCATTACTAAGGGGATTAAGCCTTCAGCCATTAAGGTTGGCTGCTCAGCTTTCTCTTGGATACTGAAAAAACTGAAGCATATAAACATGTTAAAAGAAAAGAAGAAGCTACTCAGGCAGAGAAAATTCTCCTTGCATCAATTAAGGAAAGAGAGACACATTGGCTCAAAGAGCCGTGAGTCTCCCTCACCAGAAGATGAGAGGGAAATTAATGTGGATCAGGTGGGTTTCTGGCAGCACGCTGCTCCAGGGCACCAGTTTTGTGATGAGTGTTTTTATTTTCAATGGCATGTCTGGTAGAGGTAAGTTTGTGCGTAAATTGTACAGAATGGGCATGGAGTTTTCTTGCAAGTGTTTCAGATCTCTGTGAGCCAATCCCTAATTTTTTGAATTGATCAAGGGTATGTGCAGTGTAAATAGTCCCACCCACACCCAGGAGGATTAGGTGGATAGTAATCTCTGCACCTTGGAGTTGTTTGCACAGTTCGCTGTGTTGTTGCTGTGAGGCTTCTAGCTGGGCACTAGGCCTAGTATCTTCATAGTATTTAATTTTGATTAAGTGGATATGGCGGGTTGGAGTTGTGCTACTCCCCATACTGCGCAGTACTCTGTGTGAGGGTGGAGTGGGTGGCCTGTTTGAGCAAGTGGGGGGAGGGGTGACCAAGATTGCATCAGGGCGGCTGGAGTTGCGTCTGGTTTGAAAAGGTAGGAAGGCACAGCGCGATTAGAGATTTGCTCAGGGACTTGCAAGTCGTGCTGGGCCAAACGTTTTGTGCTGCCCGCATCTAACTGCACAAGATTGGCCCCATAAGAGCCTTCACTGACCATGTTCCAAAATCATCCTGCAAGCAATATTGTGACGCTCAGTTACCATGTTACGCATGACGGGGCATTGGCAGCCAGATAGGATGTGGAGAGCGCTATCCATGTGATGGTAATCAGATAGGGGACATGTAAGGCTAGTGGATCTTTTGTATCGGACTGCATGTTTCTGATTGTATAGGGTGCCTGTGCGGTATTGGAAGACAGTGCGTTTCATTCGAGTTGAGAGACTGGGCATATTCCAAAAGGCATTGCTCTGTTCTGGAGTACTGGCAGAGGAAATGCACACATGGCCCATGTGTGCCGGGCATAATAGCAACAAAATGCAAATGCATCTATGAAAGGAAAGGAGGCACGACGGCCCAAAGAGCCCTGAGTCCCTTCCACCAGAAAGATTGAATGTGTAGGAAGGTGAAAGGTTTACAAGGTTTACAAGGATAAGGCCTTTAGTCAAGAAGTGCGACTGCTAGCCTGCTCATAAAAGGCAATTAATTCATGAAGGAAAAAAGGAAGTTTGTTGTTGTTCTGGTTCAAAAAAGCGGGCACATCATGAGATCCTGCCTGTGAGAACAAGGGAGCATATTTCCTGCGGAGAGTGACCACCTGGGGATGTGTGCATTGAAAGAGGATATGTTGTTCATCCTGGACATCATCATCAGCCGCACAAAGGTCACAGTTTGGTGAAGACCTGTGATTTCAAATTGCCGTCTCATAGCGAACGATGTGAACAAGGAGTCTAAATTGAGCCACGCTGCGAATGACATCATAAGGGAGGTCAAGCAAAGAAAGAAAGAAAGAAAGAAAAATTACGTAGGCAGAGGAAACTCTCCCTACATCAATTAAGGAACAGGAGACACATTGGCTCAGAATAGCCGTGAGTCACCTCCACCATAAAGCTAAAAGGACGAAAAAGCTAATGTGGATCTGGAGGGTTACTGGAAGCACCCGGCTCCAGAACCTTGCTGTGAGAAGCATTCCTATTTTCCATAGCATGTCTAGTGGTAACAAGCTTGTGGGCATACTGAACCGAATGGGCATGGAGTTTTTGAGCAAGTTTATGGGCCCGTTGATGGTCCAGTCCAAGTTGTTTAAACTGATTCAAGGTATGATCAGTGTAGCAGGTCCCACCAGCACCCAGAAGGATAGTGTGGAGAGTCACAACTTTTGCATTGATGAGTTTGCAGAGGTCTGCATGCTGCCGCTGTGCCGCCTCCAACTGCTGTCTAGGCCTCGTGTCTTCACAGTACTTGATTCCAATCAAGTGCACGTTCCACTGGTTTACATGAAGTTGGTGGGGCTGTCTCTCGCGGTTGGCTCGTAACATCACTCGGAACATGTATTTAGGAAGACTGGGAGAATGCATAACCGAGGCCCTGTTTGCAGGTGGAGCGCATCGCTGGTGATAGGTCAAGCATTTACTGTTGCGCTCTCTTGGGTGTGTGCTGGAGTAAGGCGCCCAATATTGTAGATGCCTGGTCCTGAGATCCACCACAAAATGACTGAGATGAATGGGCCCATGAATTGTGAGCCCGGGCTCACAATTCAGCAGCTTCTGTTTAAAAATGTGGGAGTGCGCCAAACCATCCATGGCTAACAGAATATGGGAGGACCAAAAATCATCAGATCTCGAGCTCAGCCGCATGTCAGCCTGCAAAATATTTTTTATTGTGGAGCTGTTGCATCGGTCAGGGAGTTGTGAAGACGCATTGCTGCTCGGAACCAGTTGAATTGTAAGGGCTCCAAACCACATTCTCGCATGATGCACCAAGAGGGAGTAGTGTCCCTGACCCCCAGAGTTATATTCCGGTTGCATCGTGAGGTGCGTGAGGAATGATGTATTACACAGCGAACTCAACAACTTGCCAGGCATAGAAGGGGGAAAAGAAAAACAAAAAGGGAAGAGAACAGATAAGAAGAGGGCAGGAAGTGAGCCTCAGGCTAAAAATTAGCCTGAGGCAAGTTGAAGAGAGAAACTGCCAGTGGAAATACAAAAAGATGGAGAAGAAATACTGAAAGGAAAAGGAAAGGGTTACATAGCTTTACCTGCCTACGAGGGCAGCTTAGCTGAGGCATAAAGAGATGCCTGCAACCAAACCAGACCTGAGTTTGAAACTAAAAAAAAGTCTGAAGTCTACAACAGTTTTTGCGTTGCTAAAAAAACAGAGATATAGGTAGCGTAGAAGTTGCTCAAACTGTTTCTCAAAAAACCATGCCACATTCATGTGCAGCCCCATGCTCGCCAGGGTAGCAATGAGGTACGTGTTCAGCAATAAGAGGATTGACAAAGAAATACTGAGATGCAGGAAAATACCCATGTCACACATCTCACTTCCTGCAACCTCCAAGAACCTGAGTTCTTATGCAAGCAAAGAACTCAGTGATTCTTTAAAGCACTGTTAGCAGCCACTTCTGTATGGGATTGTCCATCTCTTTGCCTTGTCGAAGGTAAGGGGTAGCCCAGATCTGACTTGCATGTGCCAGCAGGGATTGCATACGTCTTGAGGAGCCAAATCTGGGCGTGTAATCTGTTGGCAAGGTCGCGCTCCTGATCAAACTTTTTGACTCAGAAAGTTCCGGCTGTGAATGGTCGCAACGCTGCATCAGCCGCAACATCCAGATTGATTATTTTGTCACACACCATGCCGAGAAGGTGAAAGAAGAGAGAAGTCTGCGCCAACCAAACGGTCGCGAGCATTAAGGAAAGGTTCCCTGACTCGTAAGTTAGCAAGGGTTTCACCAAAGGGTCCTCACACCTATAAACCTAGACACAGCTAGCCTGAGGAAACTTCTGAATCAGAGCTAATGGGGATCTGGAGGGTTGTTGACCATGCTCCTGGGTGACCAGACTCTCCTTCTCCCCCTCTCCGAGAGTCCACAGCTGTGAGCTCAGCACCCCATCCCCAGAAGCTCCTTGTAAATGAAAAGCATGTCAGTTGTTAACATTAGTCGTTGATCTCTGGATGGCATATCAACTCAATTGGATGCTAGTGACCTCGCTTTTTGTCTGAACAGGCTCAAAGTTGACATGAGGTTTAACGGTGTAGTCACTGTGGGTAGCAACACCAATTAAGATGATGTGCTCCAATCCTTGACATCAATCATAAACACCAGGCACACATTACGCTTGCAGAATTCTTTTGAAGGGTTACAAGGGTTACAAGAGAGTTAGAGAGTTACTGGGGCACGGCAGTGCAGAGCAGGAGGAGGAGAGTCCACGCCCGCAGGCGCATGGCTGACGACCCACCAGACCCTCATTAGTTGTTTCCCATTGGCTCCTAGCTTGGTTTGGGCTGGGTCTGTGAGCCTCTTTAGGATGCCCTTGCCAGCTTGCTAGTTAGGAAATATCTCATTCATGCATGCAGTTTATTTTTTTCTTTTTGCATGCGGCAGGACCTGGCTCGTGGAGCCTTTTCTTTTGTTTTCTTTTGCAAGGCTTGACCTTGCTGTCCTGTTTGGAATTCTTGAGCTGCGGGATTACAGCCCAATTATCATAACTTACTGTAATAGTGAGCTAGCAGGCTGGGCAGTGGCATCTTCCTGAGTGGGAAAGGCATTGGTGATAGGGCAGAACTTAAGTTCTACAAGGTGAATGTCCCTGTCTTGGGGAGGGATCTTGGTAGGATCAAGGTGGGCAGGCCAACCTTAGGCTGGGAAAGAGCGCACAAGACAGCGTAAGGGTGGCTTTGGTGTCGGGCAAAGGAGCCAGTACCATCAGGGAAAAGCCAGTCAGGAATAGCTCGGGAGACGTTTTCAGGGATTTGAATGCCCTGTTCCATGAGTCTCTCATTTCAGCAGGCATCCTTACCAAAAAGGGATGATCCATATCTGCCTTTGCTGAGGGCTTTAACACAGTAGCGACGACCAACATGGTGCCTGTTGGTGTGCATCCCATCCACAGTTGAGTTAGAACAGCAAAGGGCAACGTGTGTGATGCTGTCCATTTTGTTACTGAACGGGCAGCGCGAAGAGGTGGACGGGCACCTTGGATACTATGGCATCCTTCTTCGTATGTAAATATGTCCCTGTGCGTTATCTTAGTACCACACTTACACGGAATCATTCTGCGCCCTTGTAAAAAGCAAATCTTTGGTGCTTCCTGCCTTAATCCCGCACCTTCCTTGGTATTTACTTTTGTACATCCCGCATATACCCGCAAGGCCAATGAGCCCCTGTTTGCCTCGCAACTCATGAAATATGAAGTGAGCACAGCCTGCACACTTCACTGCTGCCCTACAGTGGAAACCTCATTAAACATCCCTTTAACACTTGCAAAAGTGCTGTTGAAACCCCTCAGGCGCCAACGCATTCATTTCACCTTAAGATCCAAGAGGCAATCAATTTTCACTATCGCGCACGTTCCCGCATGCCCCTATATTGTTTTGTTGTGTCCGCAGTCATCTCACCCTTTAAAAACATTTATATTTGTGGGATGATATCTGCATGTACGGTACTATTAAAGGGTGATCTTAGGACTATTCTAGTTATGGAATAGGAGTGCTGATTTGCAAATCAATTGTTGGTGAGTTGAGGGGGTGGGTTGAGTTTCCGTATCGGCAGCGGTATTTGCATTGTTTAGCCTCTGCCAGCTATTGTGATGTCAGAAAAGAGGAGGGAAAAGTAATATAAGCCAGATGTATCAGTAGAGCATAGCTTGCGTCTGTTGTGAATGCGTGTTAAGCTTGTCTGTCAGGCTGGTGAGGTAGAGAGTTGGAGCAGTGTGGGCCACCGTTGCGTCCGTGTCCGGATTTCAATGAAAGCAAGTAGAGGTCGTGAACGGGATCCATGGCACCTGGAAATTCAATATCCATGGTGTCTGTAAGTGCTGCAGTGCATTCGCAGGCGTCAGCCCCCTTATTGCCAATAATTCCAGCATGGGTTTTATTTTTAGGAACTAAAAGGGTGCGGGAAGTGCTCTAACACAATCGAGATGGCTTATAAGAGCTCTGCATGTAGGTGGGTCCTCATGCGAATCAGATTGAGGACCTGTTTAGAAATCCGAGAGATTCAGGATGCAATAAAGCGACACATGATGCACCAGTTTGAGTGTCAGGGGGTATAAGGTTTAAAAACACAATCATGTTGAATGAAGGTTGTTAACGTTAACAACCGTTTACGGTTGTTGCATGACGTACAGCAGCACGTCAATTACAGGTTGGAACATCCATGTTTCCGGCCAGCTCCACTTAACACAAAACTTTGGGAAAGGACAGGGGGCCTAGGCCTATAGGCCTATAGACACCTTAGTGTTTGTTGAGGGAGGAAATTTTTAAAAGACTTGAAGCGTAGATATATTGGCATCAAGAACTGCAGGGCGATGAACATACAAACTCAAAGACGCTTTTAATGGAATTTCTGCTGCAAGTCTGAAGCTAAAAGCTCACATTGATGACCAACCTTGACAAACACATTGCTTTCTTGCTAGTAGATAACATGTTGCGTGGGGCAATAGGTGACCGGTTCCTTTAGTTCCCTTCGTAAGGTAAATATACCATGTAACATAGCAACTATCAACTGAAACAGCAAAAAAGTGAATCGCAGCAGAGTTGTGATACAAAAATTGAGTCGCAAACGTATACCTGCATCTGTCCTAGGAGACCACTCTCGCCGCCCCCCATAATTATGTGTTATAACACACACCACTGTCCCGAAGGGGGGTCGCTTTTGGTGCCAAAAGCGCGCTTTTGCAATGAAAAGCGTACGGGGGACCAATCAAAACTTACTCAAACACGGACAGGGACGCATCTATTACAAAGATTTTCAAATAAGGATTGTATATTTTACCTTAACTTGCACTTGCGGCGCCGAGAGAGACGAATTTGGGGCAGACGAAGATGAGCTTCATCAAAAGCGCGCTTTCCTTTCTCAAAAGCGCGCTTTTACAGCCAAAAGCGTAGCCCTGAAAGCGCGCTTTCGAATTTAGGACGTCGCAGGATTCATCGTTTTGGCTTGCCATTGAGGATAACAATAGTCTAGCATAAGCATGAAGACCTGGAGGGGTTGTCTATTCTACGTTTCTAGCCGAGCTTCAAAAGCGCGCTTTTCAATTCCAAAAGCGCGGTAAACGCGCGGTAAACGCGCGTGAAAGCGCGTGAAAATTGCCAATGTGAGCGTCAAGACATGACAGCCCAATGTAGAAGGTTACAGGGCTTTTTTAGCTTGAAAGAAAAGTTTTTTGCGATGGGCGTGCACAAATCAGCAGGAGGCATGTTGCACGCTGGCCCAACGCGCGCTTTTATTAAGCAAAAGCGCGCGTTTCAATTTCAAAAGCGCGGTAAAAGCGCGGTAAACGCGCGTGAAAATTTTTTTGTGGGTGACAATGCACCCAAGCCCACGGACCCAATTGGCCATTGTATGAGAGTTGCAGGGCTGTGTAAGCATTTTTGCGATCACAATTCAGTTGTGAAGAGGCATATTGCATGCAGGTCCAACGCGCGCT